>PYXC01000946.1:760000-767500 GCA_015244755.2 Tenualosa ilisha
ATGCCTTGCTTCCACTACTTAACATTCATGTGGGAAGACAGAACTGACTGACTGTGATGGCCAGCAGGTTGTTTGTTTTTCATCTGCTTTTCATGGAATTGTAGAGAACTATGTATTGTGGAATGTTAACGAGTATTTTGGAAATACTCTCAATTCCTCAAATATTCTGAAAGTAGCATGTGTGGTTCTCATACAGACAGCAAATTAAAACTCAACAAACTATACACATCTTCGTTCTACCAGCAGGGAAAGAGTTTGAAGCGACAACAGCGTCTCTTGGGAGGAGATGGATGAGGCCCCTGTGTCATTTGAACTGGGGGAGGAAAAGGAGCAGTGGTTCTCTGAGGGTTTGCCATTATCTACAGATGTTTGAGAAGCAGTCAGTACTGGCTGTGAATATTCATCCCTCTTCCGTATTTCTAAGACCCAGACTTCAGTGCTGATGGGAGAGAGTGGAGAAGGGACATGTGGTTGATCTTGGCAGTATCGATGTTACACATCTGGGAAACATGGACAAAATCTCTCTCTCTCTCTTTCTCTCTCTCTCTCTCTCTCTCTCTCTCACACACACACACACACACAAGGGTGTGGTCATGTTAAAAGTCCATAGAGTATATCCTGATTTGAGGCAACAGGAAAGTGTGAAACTGCTGGTATCATGCAAACTTCAGTATAGACAATAGACCCATACTGAACAGATGTACATGACAGTACTGAATGGGTACTCATTTGTAGATAGCCGCTTTCCAGCTGGTTTAATTAGAGTGATTAATTCTACGTGTTTTGTCATAATTGGGAGCATAGCTATATATGCTAATTTATATTTCTTACATTCACATTTATGCATTTATGCAGACACTTATCCACAGCGATCTCCAGTAAGATTTCTCGATGTCATGTGATGCTTGGCAAGATGAAAGACACAGGAGATGGACAAGACTGAAGTGGGAAGACAAAGAGAAAAGAAGAGAGAAAGAGTGTGTGTGTGTGTGTATGTGTGTGTTTCCATCATCATTACGAGCCCATGAGCTGAGCTGAGATCAGTCTTGGCACACAGCACCAGCCCCTCCCTCCTATTGCCTCAAAGATGGCTGTACTCACGAGACTCAGGGGGGATCTCTATGTCTCTGTGGGCCTGTGGAACAGCTGTTGGGCCACTTTTCCATGTGATTTACTGCCAGCACACATGCAGCAGTACAGGAGTTTCCAGCTCCTTAGCTGGACTGCGGGGTCGGGCGACAGGGACACGCCCTTGCAGAGTGCAGGTAGTGATGACTGTGGTTGATTGGTGCCAGCAATGCATATGAGCTAAATGCCAATGCACACCCCTGACTCTCAAATACTTAACTGCTATGAGGAGATAGGGGAGATATTGAGATTCAGTCAGTATCATTAATTTAGAGGCCCATGCCAACCAGTCATATCAATACATTTAATCGTTTTTTCCCTTGGAGTGATAGATAGAAAAATAACAACGGAGAGACAAGACAGGGAATGTCAAAGACAGGAAGTGTGTAAGTCCCAGGATCTGCTCTTTACAGGCAAGGTCTTTGTGTGCTGTTACTGATGGAATCAGGCTCTCAGGCAGGACTAACGAGAAATGTGTGACTGCTATAAATATTTATAGGGACTTTTGTTTTAATGAGATCATTGGGGAGGTCAACACAGGGATCCCAGAGCAAATCACTGCCACTGTCTCCGCTTAGGACTCCACTGTGGATCCTGATTATGAATAGGAATAATAGGTCAAAAGAACATTCACCATTCAGATGTCCCTAAAATTAAGCAGTTCCATTTTTCTCATGCCCTTGGAGAAAGCCAAAGGGAAACTGGGTTCTTGCCAGTGAAGAACTTGGAACAAATGACACAGAGGAACAATGAAGAACAGCCACGCTTGACTTTAGAGAACATTCAGCAATAATTTATTTTCATAATCTCAAGAACCACCAAGTTTTTCTCAACTGGAAAATTCAGTATCAGTTGCCAACAACACAGTTTTGAAAAATGTAAAGTTACTATACAAATTCTTAATAGAAAAAAGAATAAATTAACTGTGGAATTCTGCATTTTTTCTCTCTTCCTTCCCAACAATTCCACACTTGTTTTCTACAACACCGTTTTTTTTTATTATTGATTTTGTCCGGTTATGTTAAGAACAGAAGCCAGTAAAATCATGTTACATGCTCTACTGTGAGGAGTGGGGGGGTGAGCTACACAGTTTAGTCCAATCTAATGTCCTTTCGCTTGCACAACTGGTATTCAAACTATTGACAACAATTAGGAAAAGTCTACACCTAAGAAACGAGCAGTAACTGGTCTTCTTGTAGCACCTGAAGGGGGGGTTGTTACTATGTCTGAGAAAGAAAAACAAAAAAAACAAAAATCAAAACAGAAAATAAAAATACTCATTAATATTTAAAAAAATCAGAACATTTAAAACAATGGCAAGTGTAATTTCTCTTACAAAATAACCCTCACTGACCTACAGTGCCGTCCTTCCTCACAAATGCTGATAAAAGTATTAGTTTACTTTACTGAACTATAAAAGAGTCTTAATGTTGCTATTGAGTACAGGTTGCCATGGTGAAGGGGATGCGGGTACACACTGTTCAAACGGGAGTCACAGATGTCAAAGGTCAAGGGTCACCAAAAAGCCCCAAGCAGACATATGAGGGCGCAAGGGCGTCTGATCTCAAGGGACAGGCTCAGATTACTGCACATGGAGGTTCTAGTCTTTCTCATCTCTTCTTCCTTCTTTGGGGGATGGAGACTGGGGAATAGTCCACGGTATTTAGTATCAGCATGCTTGGCCATGACTAACCAAGACCGCTAAGAGAAAGCAGTCTTTGAACAAACAATTGATGACAAAACCAAACAAACGAACGCTAAGCAAACAAAACAGTCACCACCACCACCACCACTTTTGCCGTCTTCCAACATCTGGGCCAGGGAAGAATGGCACAAACTAGAGTCACTCAGTTCTTGGGTGTGTGTGCTTGTCTATGTGTGTGTGAGTGTGTTTATGTACGTATACTGTATGTGTACGAAAGTAAGTGTGTGTGTGTGTGTGAGAGAGAGAAAGATGAGTGACTGCTCACAGCTGGATTCTGCCCTGGTAGTCTAGTCAGTGATACTAATGACGTGACTTTTAGATAGATGATCAAACACAGGGTGTAACATTCAGAGAGAATTGTTTTCTGTACACCCAAATGATGGCTGACTCAAGGTGGAGAGTCCAGAGGGAGAACACATGCATTGATGTTCTTGGCATGTTAAAAACAGACAAAAACAACAAAAAACAGACACTGCATGAATGTGTGCTTCTTTTCTACACCTCTTCATCACTCTGTGTGGGTGTTGATGTACTTTCATTGACTGGCCTATGCGCTTCATTTCGATGTGTTTTAGTGGCGGGGCTGGACTCATGCAGAATGCCCTATAAAAGTGTATTTAAAGTATGGCTTCACAGAATCCCTCTGCTCCAGAGAGAGGCTAGGCTAGGCTAGGCTAGGCAGGTGATGGTGGCCAGGCAGGGAGAGTCGCTGAGAGAAATAAAGCTCTAGCTCACAGCTGATTGGCTAACCAAGAGCAAGACACTCTGGGTTTACACTTCACCAGTTGCTTAGGGAGCCGTTAGAGTGTCTTCACCAGCACGCCAATCGCTGTTGGTTCACCAGGGCAGCGCAGGGTAAAGAGGCCTTAGGGTGACCCACGGCAATCCTAAAGATAAAAGACCATTTCAACAGATTCTCCTTCAGATGTCCTCTCAATATGTTCCACTGGCATTTCGTTTGGGGTGACCCCAATGAAGACTGAAATCAGCACAGCCTACGGATTTCAGAAGCTACACTGGAGCTGTTGAATTACAAAGTAAAACAGCCTGTCAGATTTCATGATCCACTAGGACCCGTTTGTCTTGTTTTCCCTTGAAATGAGGTTTTCTAGTTTTGCTCTGGACCTCTTACATGCTGGAATGCTGTTGTGGCTTCAAAAATGTGCAGTTTTGTCCTTCAGGTGAAAATTCTGTGTGCTAACATTAGCTGTGCTCTTATGAATGTCACTTGAATACTAACAACTGTGGCAAGAGGTAACCTATGATAGACATAGAGGTCCGTGGACATTGGCAGTTAACCATTCACTGTCCTGGGTGCGGTTCCGGTTCCTTCCAAGTTTGATGCTGGGAACCCTCTCTCAGGTTCCTCTGTAAGGCAAGAAGCACTCAGTCTACCATGAACCCTTGTTTCAATTATTTGCACTGTATTGAACACTGAGGGACAGCAAAGGATGCTGGGACTTGGAGTCCCCCTCCCCCCCCTCCCTATGGGCTGCATACAGTACATGTTCTGAGCACCATAGTCATTGTTGGGAAAGAGCTGGAGAGTGTATGGGGGAGGCTGGGTGCAGCTCTTCATTAACATGATTACCAAAAACACTAGTACCCCCCCACCCACACCCTCACCCCCCAGCACACACAGATAACTCCTTTAATATCCATGCGGGCACGGATGCACAGTCCACAGATCTCGGACTCGAACAAGGAGACGTCACACACAAAAGTTTTCACCACCATGAAGCCCTCCCTCGAAAATATCCCCAACAAACAAACAGGCAAACAAACAAACAAACAAACACATTTTCAACCCCACCCCCTGCACCCCGACAATGTGTTTGAGGGACAAGAACACACCCTGCTAACCGGAGACACTTGGGCCAAAATGGGAAAAATACGCTGGGTGGCCAAGAGGCCCAGGGCCTCTACTATCTGTCCCAGCAACAGTGGATCAGGCAGGGCCACTGCTTCAGGGTTAGTTTGTCCTCCAGGTGATTTTTCCAAAAACTTTCGCAGGGCCTGGTTGGCTTGGGTTTTGGCATTGGGTGGAAAGGAGAGGGTGGATGGGGGAAGTCTGGAAGGTGGGAGTCTGCTGCTCTTTGGTCACGGGGTAAGGGGGGGGAGGGAAGGTCGTTGTTGGTGGTGGTGGTTGTTGTTATTCCTTAACATATATAGATATATTTTTTCAGGACTATCCACAGCTGGTGAAGAGAGGATTTGCAAATGATCCAGAGGAGGCAGGAGGGGCTCTCTGTGTGTGTGTGTGTGTGTGTGTGTGTGTGTGTGTGGTTGGGAGGGTGTTGGGTGGGCTGGGGGGTGAGGAAAGGAGTTTGTCTCCAGTGATATATATATAGAGAGATTTATATAACTTCTTTTAAAAATCTTTTTACAAAACAATACAGAATGAAACAAACAAATAATCAAACAAAAACAAAAACAAACCAACAATAGAGCAGAACCCTATTCCACTGACGGATGCAGGGTGGGTGAGTCCTCAGTCCTGGGTGGGGTGTTGTTTTTAGGGAGTAGAACACGGGAGCCTTCGATGGAGAGAGAGTGTGGCGGTCAAGATAACACAGCACACCTTACCGCTTTGTCAAGATTAGGGATATGCAGTCACGAAGCGGTGTGTGTGTGTGTGTGTGTGTGTGTGTGTGTGCACGTGTGGGCACTGTTCAGGATGTGGTTAGGGGTGGCTTGGAGTAGAGTACAGTCTCTTAGACTGAGCATGTATGTGTGTGTGTGTGTCTGTGTGTGTGTGTGTGTGTGTGTGTGTGTGTGTGTGTGTGAGACCAGATTCCATTTCTCCCTCTTCTGAACACAGATCAACAGAGATGTTACTAAAATGAGCCAGAGTGATATGTGTGTTTGCCAAATCCTCTGGTCCCACACACACACACAGGATCAAATCAGCCACACACACCAACATACATCTGTCCAGTGGTGGATTGGCCACAGCCGTGGGTGATCTATTTTCTGTTGTTCAGCCACTGGGGTTAAAGTTCAAAGGTGAAGAGGAGTCCAACAGCACAAAGGGTTTCAGAGGGTTTCAGACTGTTGAGGATTCACTTCAGTTCATGTTCAGACTCGCTTTCCCACGGATTCAGTTCCTGTCTGTTGTGAACTCTTTTGGTCCAGCAGTCCCTCTAAACAGACACACAAACTCACACACAGAATGAGAGGTGCAGGGTGTGTGTGTGTTTCTGTGTGTATGTGTGTGTGTGTGTGTGTGTGGGTTCCTCTGCCCACATGGCTCAGGCCTGCCTAGAGGATGTGTTTTTTGGGCAGTGAGAGAGGGATGGTGTTGGAGGACAAGAGAGAATCGGGGGATGGATGGATGGATGGATGGATGGATGGGGGGAGAAGGAGGGAGGGTCAGACGAGCGTCCCTGGCTTGGCCTTCTCACGTCCATACCACTGCACGTCCACCAGCTCCGAATACAGAGAACTGTTCAGGAAACAGCTATCTTTGAGGGATCTGTGAGCGGACACACACACACACACATACACACACACACACACACAGAAAGAAAGAAAGATCAGTCACACAATGTTTCACAGCTCTGCTGGCCTAAAGTTGTTAACAAGCAACTGATAAGGAAACTAAATGAGACATAAAGGAATGCAAACTGAGCTGGTTCAACGCCTCTGAACCCTCTGAACTCGGAATGAAAGCAACAACAAGCTCAGCAGGAGGTGAAGTCGTTTTTTGTTTTGTTGGACTTAACCTATAGTATAGGCAGTGCCAGAGAAATCAGCAGGCATTTCAGATGTCAAACTAACAGAGTTTCTGTCCTATTTTGGAGTGTTGGGTGCTGACCTGAGATCAGACCTCATATATTCTGTCTGTCAGTAAGTATCTCAGTTAGGTTAAGAGATGGTGAGCAGGCAACCCTTAGTCAAAGCACACAAAAACCCTTTAGTCGAAGCACAGACATCACGGCAGGTACATGCACTGTGATAGGTTGATGGAGGTTAGACCATCCGAAAACAAACAGTTACTGTCATGGGAGGAGGGAACAAAAAGACAGAGAGAGAGAGCAGAGAGGGCGGGATGGAGGTAGAGAAGAAGGGATAGAGACACAGGTGGGGAGGAAGTTCCCCCGCCCGAGCACTGTACCTCTAATCGCCTGTGTTTTGGTGAGGAGAGAAGCGGTCTTCAGTGGGTGTGCTTTCAGCCACGTCTCTGCACCGAGAAGAGTGGGACACACACGATAACACACACACACACACACACACACACACACAGGCACAAACAAACACCCCCAACACCACACCACACCAGTCAAGCAAAGGTGGGTTAGTGAGAGAGAAATAAAAGAGAGAGAGAGAGAGAGAGAGAAGAAAGGAAGAGATTGTGTCCAGGTGCATGGACATAAAAGAACAAAGAGAGATAAAGAAGAAGAATAAGGAAAGAGAGATGCAATAATGAAAAAGTAATAGGGACGGGAGAAGAGAGAGAGAGAAGAAGGGAGGAGGGGAGGAGAGAAAGAGAAATAGCAGTTAGCACCCAAATGTTACAGTGTTAGCAGATTGTAGGGGCAGAGCAGCAGTTAAGTTCTGTGTGTATGTCCTACATACGCACAAGCACACGCCCCATACAGACACACACACACACGCACACACACACAGGCACCCGCGCACACACAAACACAAATTAGCGTGTCAGA
>PYXC01000946.1:772500-775000 GCA_015244755.2 Tenualosa ilisha
CATGTTGAACTGTGAAGATGATCCCTGACTGATGTCAAAGAGATGTACTGATTCCACAGCTCACTGTAATCATGTTGAACTGTGAAGATGATCCCTGACTGATGTCAAAGAGATGTACTGATTCCACAGCTCACTGTAATCATGTTGAACTGTGAAGATGATCCCTGACTGATGTCAAAGAGATGTACTGATTCCACAGCTCACTGTAATCATGTTGAACTGTGAAGATGATCCCTGACTGATGTCAAAGAGATGTACTGATTCCACAGCTCACTGTAATCATGTTGAACTGTGAAGATGATCCCTGACTGATGTCAAAGAGATGTACTGATTCCACAGCTCACTGTAATCATGTTGAACTGTGAAGATGATGCCCTGACTGATGTCAAAGAGATGTACTGATTCCACAGCTCACTGTAATCATGTTGAACTGTGAAGATGATCCCTGACTGATGTCAAAGAGATGTACTGATTCCACAGCTCACTGTAATCATGTTGAACTGTGAAGATGATGCCTGACCGATGCACAGCTCCCACTAAAAACAATTGAAAAACTCCACCTCTCCTTAGGAAGGAGCTGAAAGAAGGGTGACTACTGGAAGTGGATCTCAGTGTAAACTAGCATCTGTGTGCATCCACTGGGCGATGTCTAGCATGTCTGAGCTGAAAGAAGGGTGACTACTAGAGGTGGATCTCAGTGTAAACTAGCATCTGTGTGCATCCACTGGGCGATGTCTAGCATGTCTCAAGAGCTGATGAAATATAACGATGGCCTCTGAATTTATGGCTGAAGTACTGAATGGACAGATGGACAAACATATAGAGAAGTCCTACTGAAAGCATACAATATAGGACGTATGTCATGTCTGTCCAAATAGGCTACGAGAAGGTAGCCTGATGCACCAAATGCTTTTACATTGTCTCACTTTGTGCAAAGTGTCTGGAACCTATCCATGGCATATGTTTGCTTCCTGATGGGCAGATACTTTCTGCCTCAACCAATGGCTACTGCTTGACGTATGTTACATGCAGGAATGCACCACCTGAGTTCAAAGTCATCGCTCTGTTTGCTGATTGGTCCACATAGCCCTAGCCTGGCTAACAGAAAGGACCATATAAGTCTCTACATATCATCTGTATAATCCCCGCAAATACTTCTGTGGGCAACCAGACGGACAGACAGATAGATAGCATCCAGAAAGACAGACAGACAGACAGACAGACACATGGATAGTATCCAGACAGAAGGATACTGGATAGTGTCCAGCCGGACAGGCAGAGAGTTGAGTTGTGTCCAGACAGACAGACAGACAGACAGACAGACAGGAAGACAAACAGACAGACAGACAGGAAGACCGACCCTCGATGATGAGCGAGGCCCTCTGCGTGGGCTTTTTGCCGGAGCGTATGCGGTGCTCGTTGATGGCGTTCTCGATGTCCTGCAGCTTCTTGAGGGCGTTGAGGTAGGAGGCCTTGCGCTGTTTCTTCAGCTTCTTGCTGCTGACGTGCGGGTCAGCGGCCAGCCGACGCGCCGCCTCCGTGATCTGGGACTGGATGGCAAACTCACGCTCCAGACGCTCCAGCTCCTCCTCCTGACACACACACACACACACACACACAGGCACTCAGAAAGTCGAACTCGGACGGAAGTGCTTACTCACACACACAGATTATTCACACAGATACACAAACACAGGATGTTTTTGTCTACATGAAATAAACACCTGTGATATCTGCACACACACGGATTTGCACTTCATGTAGTAACTGCTCTTCACTTTGTGTATATCTGTAATGTGTGTGCACTACATGTCTCAAATGTCTTTTTTTTTTATTTTTAATGTAACACCACATCATTCATGATGAAACATTATTTCGTCTCACTATATACAGTGTACATGGTTGAAATGACAATGAAACCCACTTGACTTTACACACACACACACACACACACACACACACACACACACACATGCACACACCCACAGATATATGATGACTCAGGCTGACTAACACACTACTACTTCTCCATGCAAGTGCAATCATCTTTGTGCAGACAAAGGTGTACTACATTTGTGTATGTGTGTGTGTGAGTGTGTGTTGTGTGTGTGTGCAAGCGCGTGTCTAAATTGTCTCCCCATAAGGATGCTGACTGCCTAGTTTAAAGGCAGCTGTATTTTTTCCAGAACTTTCTGACAGCTTTGCAGACTATCAAAATGTACTTCCCTTTCCAGCAATGCATACTCAGGCAACACAGACGCACACACACACACACAACACACACACACACAGATGCACACGCGCACAAACACACAACACACACACATATGCACAAACACACACACACACACACACCACACACACACTCACATACACACACACACACACACACTCACACACATTTACAGACGTATGGGTTCACACACACACACACACTCGCCAAGCAGCAGAGGCACCAATGTGTCTGCCCTGTGGCCTGGACTGACGGAGCAATAACACT
>PYXC01000946.1:797500-800000 GCA_015244755.2 Tenualosa ilisha
CACACACACACGCACACACACACACGCGCACACACACACACACACACACACACACAGAAGGTAATCTGAGGACTTCCTCACACACAGTCACATGAAAAGTTAATTACAGATCTCTTAAGATAAGGACAAAAGTGGAGAGGTGGAATTCTTCCGAACGCACACATGTGCTTATGTGTGTGTATGTGTGTGTGTGAGTATCAGTTGGGTTGCATCCTACAGAACTGGAGAATGTTTGTTTGTATACTGTTATGTTTGTTGAGTGTGTCATGCCATGGGCAAACAATGCAAGCAAGTCAGCACACCAAAACACAAACGTCTGTGTGTGTGTGTATGTGTGTGCGTGTGTGTGTGTGCGTGTGTATGTGTGTGTGTCTGTGTGTGTGTCTGTGTGCATGCTGCCTTATTTGCTCATGAACTAAGACAGTCAAACACACAGACACAGACAAATACACACACACCCACACATACATACACACACACACACACACACACACACAAGGACCTTTTTGTTTGTGTATCTGTGACTGCAGTCTGGACAGTGTCAGAGCATGCAGTGCAGAGCAACCCTGTGAGAGTGCATTGCTGTGGTTGGAGCATCAGCCCTCTGCAATGAGTCCAAATCTCTCCCACAGATAAAACAGCCAGGGCCGGAAGTGTATCGATACACACAGATAAGATAATGCCTCAGCGTGTGTGTGTGTGTGTGTGTGTGTGTGCTGTGTTAACCCTGTGAACATTTTTGTTTCTCAGAGTAAGTTTACTGCTTCTCATGACATGAAGGACAAAAGGGGAATGAGTGAGATAACAAACAGGGCCATGCATCATATAGATGGACAGAGAGAGAGAGAGAGATAGAAAGAGAGAGAGAGAGAGAGAGAGAGAGAGAGAGAGATAGAAAGAGAGAGAGAGAGACAGAGAGAGCGAGATAGAGAGAGAGGAGAGAGAGAAAGATAGAGAGTAGAGAGAGAAAGAGAGAGAGGAGAGAGAGAGATAGACAGAGAGAGAGAGAGAGAGATAGAAAGAGAGAGAGAGAGACAGAGAGAGGAGAGAGATAGACAGAGAGAGAGAGAGGGGAGAGAGAGAGAGAGAGAGAGACAGAGAGAGGAGAGAGATAGACAGAGTGAGAGAGAGAGAGGGGAGAGAGAGAGAGAGAGACAGAGAGAGGAGAGAGATAGACAGAGTGAGAGAGAGAGAGATAAGTAGAGGGAAAAGAGGGAAGAATTTCCAGGCACGCTGTTTCCTGAGCTCTGAATGAATATTCAGGAGTTGTTGAGGTGGAGGTTATAATACCCCTCCCTTTATCACCAACACACACACACAGAGATACACACACACGCACACACACACACACACACACACACACACACACACACACAGATACACACACACGCACACACACAGATACACACATGCACACACACACAGATACACACACACACACACACACACACAGATATACACACACACACGCAAACCCTAACATAGACTTGCAGATAAGCAAGCAGCTTTCTTTACTTACGCCGGGGATTGACTATTGTCCTCTAGTGGCAGAACAAGGACACTACAATATTCAGCCCTGGCTGAACTCTGTTCCAATACAAAATATGCCACCCCCTCCCCAATACACAAAAACACACACGCGCATGCTCGCCTGAACGCGCACGCACGCACACACACACACACACACACACACACACACACACATCACACAAACTTTACTTGCCTTGTATATGCAAGACTTTGCATTGAGGAAGAAGAGCTCGATGGTGGCATTGTCCTTCAGGTAGGATATACTCTCAATGTAGAACCTGCAAAGAAAGCGAGATCTGAAATTAGACCACAGATCAGCAGGTAATAAATATCATACTAAAACACACCCACAACAGCAGCCAGACTCTGAACCTCAAACTATCTTCTATGACTACTTCAGTGATATCAGCTTCACCACCATGTAATAGATGGACCATCCACAGGACACATATTCAACATGATGACCTCTATTTACTGACTACACTGGTCACGCCACTCCTCTCCTCTCCTCTCTCTCCCCCTCACCTTGTGGCTCTGTGGACAAATCATATTACAACATACAGCTACTACTGATGTCTGAAAATTTCAGTTTTGCACACTGAAATGTTTTCAAGTCTGACCACTAGGGGTCATCAGACACACACACACATACATGCACACACGCACTAAAAACAATCTACAAATGTGAAAACAATACAATGTAAAAAAGGAAAAAACTGATTACACCAGGATAAGTGAGTAAGTATACTATGGTGAGTGTGTCCAGGATAAGTGAGTAAGTATACTATGGTGAGTGTGTCCAGGATAAGTGAGTAAGTATACTATGATGAGCGTGTCCAGGATAAGTGAGTAAGTATACTATGATGAGCGTGTCCAGGATAAGTGAGTAAGTATACTATGATGAGCGTGTCCAGGATAAGTGAGTAAGTATACTATGGTGAGCGTGTCCAGGATAAGTGAGTAAGTATAC
>PYXC01000946.1:807500-827500 GCA_015244755.2 Tenualosa ilisha
TAATTTTCTTACAGCAGTTTCCAGATGGAGGCTCTTTCCCTCTCTCTCGCACACACACACACACACTTATTTGCATGCTAATCAGGAGACAGGGCCTGTAGGTGATGGAGTTCCCCCAAGTCTGAAGGCAGAGGGACAGCCTGCATCCCACATGCCCAATAAATCAGGCCTCCAGTTTAATCTAATCAGCCACAGCAATGTGGAGAAAAATAACCCACTTCCTCAATTAGTGCGCAGTGTGAAGGTATTTGTGGCTATACAAGTGTGTGTGTGTGTGTGTGTGTGCGCGCTCACATGTTTGTGTGCCAAAGTGGTCTGTTTACTGCTCTGTTTGTGAGCAGACATTTTGAAGGGGGTGTGGAGAGTGCCTGTTGTGTAACAGTGTGCATGTGTGTATGTTGGCTTGCACACACACGCTGCATATTCACAGACCTGTGTGTGTCTCTCACACAGCTTCCGCAGCCCCCCCAAACCACACTGATCCTGATCAGCAGGACACACAGGAACCAAACACTGTGACCAAACATTTGTCTTGCTGCCGGATAAATATACATATTTGAACAAGACAGTACATGTTTAATCAGAGAGTATGTAATTATGTAGAAAGGACAAACATACATAAATATTTATGCCTTTATACGTTTACATTTTGTTGAAGACTTAAGACTTTGCTGGTGTTTCAAACAAGGGCCCTCTGTGTCACTATGTCATGAGGCAGCCATATTCCCCTGTCTTTTATCTTTGGTCCTTGTACTTATGTGTGTGTTTGTGTGTGTGTGTGTGTGTGTGTGCGTGCGCTCATTATTGTGTGTGTTTGTGCATGTGTGTGTGTGTATGCCATATATCCCTCTATTCTATCTTTGGTCCTTCCCTTTGCTATCTTATATGTGCTCGTGTGTGTGCATGTGTGTGTTTGTGCATATGTGTGTGTGTGTGTGTTTATGCCATATATCCCTCTATTCTATCTTTGGTCCTTCCCTTTGCTATCTTATATGTGCTCGTGTGTGTGCATGTGTGTGTTTGTGCATATGTGTGTGTGTGTATGTTTATGCCATATATCCCTCTATTCTATCTTGGGTCCTTCCCTTCACTGTCTTCCATGTGTGTGTGTGTGTGTGTGTGTGTGTGTGTGTGTGTGTATTTCCCTGTCCTCTATCTGTGGCCCTTCTGTCTGCTATCTTGCACTGCTGTGCAACAGAGGTCAGGTGGAATGATGGCATGCAATCAGGACTCCATTAAGTGTCATTTCCAGGTGTAATCACTCTTTGGGTATGTTGGGAATTTGATCTCACATGGGGACAGCAGTAAAGAGACCAGACCTGATGTCAGTGTGTGTGTGTGTGTGTGTGTATGTGTGTGTGTGTCTCAGATGAGATCTTCTGACGGGCTAGCACTCATTACAGAATCACACACACACACACACGCACGCACACATACACTCACACACACACGCACAGACATGCAAGAGAAGATGACATTTCCCCTACACTCTGCAATTACTTCAACCACCATGCTTGGCCTCCCAGAGAGGAGAAGAGAGGACAGACAGACGCTGACTGGACATGTTCCTCTTGATTCATCTTGCAGAGAAGAGTACTGTGGCCTAAGCCAAGGTCACAGCAGGCTGCAGCTTAGTCCATGTGAAGAGGTGGCCATCTAGACATTAGTCATTTGCACCCAGTAAAGCTCATCAATAATATTTTACGGTAATGCTGACTGGTATTTAGCAGACACTTTTATCCAAAGGGGTTCGGGGATCGAACCCGGGACGTCCGTTTTCAGTTGAGTGACGTAACCACTGCTTCTCCACGCCTGCACACACTCAGTGCTCAGTTATTTTCCCAGGTTTAGCCCATAGTACTGGCCCAGGACCTGTTGCTGACCATTTCAAAGAGATGTCTACAGAGTCAGGGGAGGTCAAAGCTGCTTTGCATGTGAAGGACAACGCAAAGGTGTGGCGCATTTGAGAGTTAGAAGAGTCTAACTCAAGCCTGTATTTATAAGAGATGAGGTCACCGAGAACACACACTCACACACTACTGTAGGATTTGGTTTGGTTGGCCAGCATGAGTTGTTGCTCACTGATGTCAGGCTGTGGTGGTGATGCAAGGCCCCGGAGTGGCAGACCAGACATGCTGTTATTTCATGGGTTCGAGCACAAAAGGCTGAGAGGGCTGATTTGGTCCAGGAACCCGATCTGATGTGGCGTGGACTGGGGGACAATCCACCAACAGCATTCCCACCATCTGGCTGAGTTCTGGCTTGGTGGCAGACGCTCCGGTGAGGCTCCCTTGCCCCTTGCCGTCCCACTCTCTCTGCTTGCTGATTGGTCCTACAAATGCTTTGGCTGGGGAAACCTACGCCTTTGGATCAGCACCTGACTAGTACTGTAGCGAAATGCGATATGGAACTCAGGCACTAGGTGGCGCTAGCATTGCACTCCCTTGCCCTGTCTGTCCCTCAGTGCAGCTACATGAGAGCTGATCCTGATGAGACACGGCAGAAATTTCCGGATCCCTGTGATGCTGACTGGGGAGGGGGAGGGGGGAGACAGAGAGGGCGGGGGGATAAGATTGGGGGTTTTGCAGGGGGAGCGTTTTGAGTGTCGTGTGAGTAGGAGACATATCCGGCATGAGCGGGGATTTAATAAGTGTGAGTGAGTGTGATGAGGGATAGTGATCACAGGGATTCGTCAGGAGATTAATGAGAGCATGCACACACACTCACACACACACACACACACACACACACACACACACACACAGCATGCCTTGCTAACATCTCTTCTCAAAGCGCAATGCTGGCATGTCACCTTACATCGACCATCCTGCAAATGCTCTAAGACACAAATGCCTATTTTAGCATACATACACACACACACACACACACACACACACACACAAACACACGCACACAAGCATCAAACATAATGGTAAAATCCCGACATGCTCTCAGCAGTTTCTGCAAGAGTAGGCTGATATCCTCCTAAATGAGGCCCTTACTGTCAGAGATGCTCGCTGAGTCACAGGTAAATTTGTTCTTACACAAAAGATCAGGCTCAGCTTACAGCCTCTGGAGAGACTGCGGTTTCCACGTGAATTTCTCTGGAAATGTAGATGTTGGTCGAAACTGTCCCTGCAGCCACAGCGACAAATGCAAAGGCAGACATGGCTTAAACCCACACGTGACTGGACATACTGGCAAGGATCTTCTTTCATGCTACTGGTCGTAATATTCCTATAACCAGGGGGCGCTGTGCTGAAAAAAGTGTATCAGAAAATAAGACCTGAGGGGACCTATGAGGGGTACACACACACACACACACACACACACACACACACACAGACAGCATCTTACCCAAGCACCTTTAATTTAGTAGGCGCCACGGTGAAGGTGTGTTTACGTCACACTGTTTAGGATGCCCAGAGGCTGTAGCAGTCTCTGGAGCTAGAGACAGAAACACCACGCCTCACCTAACCACACCTGCGGGGACCTCGCCCTGTTAGATTACACACAGCGCTTGGCAGCTAGCATTAGCATTCAGCTACGCAGGCAACAATTACCGTGAGAGCACGGGATCAGGCCAGTGTTAGACTAGCATGAGCAGTAAAGACTGGACGACATAACACACACACACACACACACACACACACACACACACACACACACACACACACACACACACCCAACACTTAAGAGGCCTTAATTATGGCTGTCTTTAAATTACAGCCTGGACTTGATAGGGTGGGAGGGAACGTACGCACATAAACCAAAACACACACACGCACACGCACACACACACACACACACACACCTAAACGCAGCCAGGAATGAGTAGTCACACACACACACACACACACACCAGAAAAACACACCTCAGTTCAGGTAGGTTCAACATGCCTAAACCCTAAGCTCCAATTACAATGAGGTCCAGAAACCAGAAGTGGCCAAACGTCCGAGACAGAGAGCAGGGACAAAGAGACAAAGGCATCAGCAGAGACAGACAGATAAGACAGATCAGATAGAGAGAGAGACAGAGAGACAGAGAGAGACAGAGAGACAGAGAGAGAGAGAGAGAGAGAGAGAGAGAGAGAGATGACAGTTGAGGGTATGACTGAGAATGTAGCGCCTTCATAATTATAAGCAACTAAAAGATGAAAAACACACCACAGCCCTCCACAGCCACCCACAGCCATCCACAGCCCTCCACAGCCATCCACAGCCAGCCACAGCCACCCATCTATGGGCCTCTTGCACATGCAGCGGACGACAGGGAGCCTTTGAGACAGGCCACAGCAGGCACCTAGCCCGCACAGACACACACACACACACACACACACACACACACACACACACACCCCTCCAGAGGAATGCAGCCGTCGACACAGGCATGCCTGGCCTGCCAAGTAAACAAGGTAGACCACTCATTGACACTACGTTACATCTGATATGACAAGAGGATGGCTCACACACACACACACAAAGATAAACACCTTGTCTGTGGCAGAGGAATGTCCATAAACACACACACACACATACACACTCGCACACACAGACACACACACAAAGAAAGTGACTGTAATGAGTTTAGGAAGAGGAAGGGGAAATGAGGGAATGATTCTCATGAGGATGGACCCAGTGATAATGCGGGACACTAACACTAAACACAGCACACTTTGGCACACTTTTTAAGCTTTGCACTGCACACAGCACTTATGTGGAGACTGTGTGTGTGTTTGGGTTAAGTCCTTAAAATATTTCTCTTTTTCTCTGAGTTGGTATATGTGTGCATGCATGTGTGTGTGTGTGGTGTGTGTGTGTGTGTGTGTGTGGTGTGTTTTGCCCCATTAGCCTCCCTGTTGACTCTAAGGTAAATCACTGAGAACAGTTCCTGCAGGTTAAGGACCCCTCTGGGGTCGTCTCAAAAACTCCCTGCACAAAAACAACCCCCTCCACAAAAACACAAGCTGGGAAACTTGCAAAAATATGACAACTCCCCGCAGCGTGATTAACACAACACATAGCCCTCACATAGCCAGACTGATAGATGGGGAGAGGCCAAGAGATGAGAGGACAGGAAGAGAGGAATAGGGAGGAAGAGGAGGAGAAGAAAGAGAAGGGTAGAGAGGGAGAGGAGGAGAAGAAAGAGAGGGGCAGAGAGAAGTTACAGTGGGATGTTGAAGACAGGAAGAGAGGGAGGAGGTACAGAGGGATGAATGAGGAAAAAGAATGACAACAGAAAAATTGCAGCAAAAAGAAAGAATGGCAGAAAGAAAAAGAAAGAAAGAAAGAAAGAAAAAATGACAGAAAGAAAAAGAAAGAAAGACAGAGAAATGAAAACCCAGTGCCCTGTGTGGGTCTGTTAAGTGTGAGAGTAACAGCCGTAGTAAAAACTGGATGCTTTAGTTACTCTCACTTTAGCTCGACTATAAAAGCCATGCTACATACAGCCCACCGTTTTACACTCCATAAACAAAGCGCACACACACACACACACACACACACGTGCGCGCGCACACAACACCCTGGCACCCATGAAGCAACACACACTCTCACACTCACGTCGCCCATCTGTGGATCCTGTGAATCTGCAGTAAGACACATTAGGATGAGCAAAACTGCTGTCACAGTCAGCCAGCATTGCAAACGACTGCTTTATACTACTCTACACACACACACACACACACACACACACACACACACAGGGAATCATTACTATCAATCTCAGCTCAAGCCTCCAGCGCCGCTCCTCCACCTCCCAGTGTGCAATCTTTAGAAAGGAAGACTCCAGTGAAGACTTGCATCTTTTCTCTTAGGCACCACTCATAAAATAGTACAGTATGTGTGTGTGTGTGTGTGTGTGTGTGTGTGTGTGTGTGTGTGTGAGTGTGTGTGTGCTTCAGTGGATGTCTCAGCTGCAGACAGCAGTAGGAAGCATTGGGCTAAATTAACCCAGACAGCCTTCACTCCTCCACAGCACTTCAAAGTGCAGAACTGCTCAAGTAGTGAGAAAAGAGAGAAAGAGCGAATGAGAGAGAGAGAAAGAGAGAGAGAGAGGGGGGAGAGGATAACTAAATGTATTTCGGCGTGAAATGGGAAGAGACAGCGGAACCTGCACTCTGACTCCATCACTGACAGGACCCATCTTCACTCGGCATAAACACCTGAGATGGTACTCTCCCCCCGTCCGATGATAGACAGGTATGCTGGCCGACACTCAGCTGAGCTGTGAGTTCAAATATTGAATCCGTCTTCCTGCACAAAAAAGTTTCACAACTACCTTCAGTGAACTTTTCTACTTCTGACTTCCCCGAGGACATACGCATCCAGAGCCCCTTTGAAAAGGTCACGGTGGGTCGCGACGCAGGATCAGGCGCTCCAGAGGCAGAGCTTAAGGCCCAGTGAGCTAATGGATCCCATGTTACACGTCAGGTTGTGTCACTGCTACAGGCACTTCACTGGACACCTCGACAGGCACGCGAGAGAGCGAGGACCCAAGAGAGGGGTGTTCGGAGTCTGAGAATAGGCTGCACCTACGCTGCTTTCTTCCTTGATGTGAGCAGTGATGACTGCTGTTCAGTCCTTACTCACACACTCCTGACACATCCCACCACTGGTCAAAACAAGACTCAGTCACGCACTCACCCACCACACACACACACACACATACACACACACACACACACACACACACAGACAGAGCACGCTGGAAGGAACAACCAGGAAGTGAGGTCATCTTCTCTTCAGGGTGGAAGTGTGACCTTTTCTGGACGGAGTGGGGAGCCATGACTGTTCTCATGGCCAGTGGCTTATCCAGCAAGGCAGGGGAAAATCAGAGTGACTGCCATGGGTCTTTCCCTAAGTCATGGTGAATAAACAAGTCAAAATTCACATGAAGGAGGATAAAAACAGACTGCAAAAAGAACGGCAGGAAGTGTCATGAACACTCTTCATTTGGCTGCACCTTGAAATATTCCCAGGTTGGTCAAACTAAAGTTACAGTATGATTGTAATTACTGTAATGAAATACTGTAGGTAATTACAACCCCTACAGATTGCAATATTTTTAATTAATCACAGCTGAAATGATTAAAACTTCCTAATTAAGGTTCAAAGGCAGAAAAATAATGGTGTGGAAAATAATCTTGGGCAGAGTTCAGGCAAGCATGCAAATACAAAACTAAACCAAGCTGTGTGTGCGTATATGTGTGTGTGTGTGTGTGTGTGTGTTTGTACGTGTGTGTATGTATGTATATGTGTGTGTGTCTCCGTGCACGCATCTCCCAGTCCTTGTTGCTGTCAGACCTCAGGACTGACTGAGCCTTACAATGACCTCAATGCCCCTGGGCCGGTTCTCTTGTTCCCTGACGCCTCTCAGATCACAGCTGCCCAATCGGGGGCCTCTCACCAGTGAAGGTGGAGGAGGGAGGGGGGTGGGGTTGGGGGTGGCGGAGGACGATGGGGGCTGGGGGTGTTTACCAGCTGGCTGGAGACGCAGGCGTCCCTCACTAACGAGGGGGAGAGTGCTCGTCTCTGCCTAACGAGCACCTGAGACTGACATGATGACTAGGGATCCTAGCTGACTGCTAGCTAACGAGGATAGCTAGTGAGCTCCAATGCATGACTGCTAAGCTGGGTTAACAAACACTCTCCAGAACGCCCAACCCATAATGCACCTGGAGCCTCTCCCATGTAGCTGCCCAGAAGTACTGAAGGGTCCGTCTAGAATCAGTGCTGAGGACTGATGTGCAGCCGCAGCTCAATGGTTTGTATTCAGCTTATAATGAGCCTTCAATGTTCTTAGTCACAACACAGAGAGCAACCTACTTCTAAAGCACAGCACACGAGAGGTGACTCTAAGCCAACTAACCACAGGTTCACCAGACCAGATGCCAAAGAGCCTAAGGGAGCTCAGATGATCCTGTAGACTGAGCTCTACCAACACAACACATCACAACACAACACAACAACACAACACAACACAACACAACACAGCACATCACAACACAGCACAGCACAACACAACACAACACAGCACAGCACAACACAACACAACACAACACAACACAACACAACACAACACAACACAGCACAACACAACACAACACAGCACAGCACAACACAACACAACACAACACAACACAACACAACACAACACAGCACAGCACATCACAACACAACACAACACTGGGATGGAGTCTGGGACCTGCAAACACTCCAGCCAGGTTGGCATATTTACCACCATTTGGATCACAGTATCAGAGAGAGAGAGGAGGCTCTCTGTCTGGAGTCTCTGTGGGTGCCTGAGTGTGTGTGTGTGTGTGTGTGTGTGTGTGTGTGTGTGTGTGTGTATTGTTTGTGTGTGTGTTTTGTGTCTACTTGTGTGTTTGTCTGGCTTCTACAGACACTTTTGTGTAGTCCTTTTGTTTTTAATTGGTAGTTTAGTGGGGAAAGAGAGGGAGCCTCATTTGAGAGTCTCCAACAAGGGGGGCGAGGGGTAGAGCAGACAGGCGTTATGGAGACTGAGGCTAGGTTGTGTGTGAGTGTGTGTGTGAGTGTGTGTGTGTGAGTGTGTGTTTGTGTCTGTTTATAAGGGAGGGATGATGGGAAGGTTAGAGAGGGGAAGCTGACTGAGGTCGTTATGGAGACCGATCTTTGCCTTAGTTTGTCTCCTAACGATGCTGACGTTAAGCTGAGCTGACATTGGCCTCCTTTCCCACAGACACACACACACACACACACACAGGCATGCAAGTGTATTCCTCCACACGTACACAGGCACACACACACACACACACAAAAAGCTAGAGGTGCACAGCAGCTGGACTCATGCCTGCAGTATACAGTAAATGTGTGTCTGTGTGTGTGTGTTGGTGTGTGTGTGTGTGTGTGTGTGTGTGTGTGTGTGTGTGTGTGTGTGTGTGTTGGTGTGTGTGTGTGTGTGTGTGTGTTGATGTGTGAGAAAGAGGGTGTGGAGTGGTTGAGGACGGGGTGGGCAATATCCCTCCAAAAAAAAAGATCAGATGACTATAAAACAGAGCCTTAGGGTTTTCCCCTACACACACACACACACACACACACACACACACACACACACACACACACACACCGACAGTAATTCATTCTCTAAGGAGCAGTAAGGATTTCCCTTCTCAAACGAGCATGGAGACAAGCTGTGATGATAAAACCAGAAGACGCTAACGCTAACTCTGTGGCTACTGTAAAAACAATAGTCACACAATAGGCCGCACGTTATGGAACACAACAACTGCACTACGCCATCACATCCAGACATGAATGCATTCCCAGGCCCATGTCCTTTATGACTGGCTTCATGTTGTACGGCTAAAAGGCCATTAATCTCCAAACCAGTGCTAATTACAGTCTAATTTAAGGGCTAACCTGTAAATAAAACGGTACCTCCTCCACAGAGAATTACACGTAGATCTGTTTAGTTCATTTGCTCTGCTCTGCTCTTTATCATTGCTGTAAACACACTGGCCTGTGGAAGTGTAGTTCACTCCCAGAGCACAGGCCCATAAAGGGCAAGAAAAACTCACAATGGGGGGGAATATGGGAGTGACACACCTAACAACAGATTGACAGGTGATAGTGTGTTCCTTGACACACGCATGGGTGTGTTTGTGGGTGAATGAGCATGTGGGGGGTTGACAGTGCAGATCTGTGTGTGTGTGTGTGTGTGTGTGTGTGTGTGTAGGTGAAAGAGAGAGAGAGTGAGAATTGAGATTGGGGTACACACCTGTACCAGGAGCTCCAGCTTCCTGTCATCCAGGAGATGGACCTGACATCGTCGCCCCTCCGTCATCTGGAGAGAGAGAGAGAGGAGAGAGAGAGAGAGAGAAGAGAGAGAGAGAGGCTTATTAATATTCACATCGACTCAGAGGACATACGCTGTCAGTACATAGAGAAGTGTGAGAATGAGAGAGAGAGAGAGAGAGAGAGAGAGAGAGAGACTACAGAATCACAACTGACATGGGAGAAATCAGCTGTGAATATGGGGTCACTGAACAGAGTCAGGGAGCAAATACACCTTCACAAACACACAACATACACACACACCATTGCACGCAGTTACAGCGCATTACACTGGGAACCGAAGTGCTTGCCTGTGGACGTCCAAATTGCAAACAAATATTTTGGCTCGTCTCCTCTCCTTCGCACATTTCTTCATCTCACTCGTTTTCTCTGCCATTTTCCACACTCGCATTTTCTTGATTTGTTTATTTTTCTGCTTGTGACCCGGATCAGCCTGGTGATGTCCACTCATCACGGTTCATTTAGAAAAAACAACTTTTACTTGGTGCCCGTTGGGAACCAAATTTCAAGGCACTTCGGCGTGGACACGTTTGAGATTAGGTGCGGGAGACGGCACCGGCCTGATATCTGTCTGAGTCTCACTCCAGCATCATAATGCAATCTCAATCTCACAAATGCATTAGGTTTAGGGTGGTACCACATGATGTCTCTCACACACACACACACACACACTCACAGACCTATAGTAAGCATGCTTGAGGCACATGACTTATCGGGGGGGGGGGGTGAACAGCCTATGCAGAGTCTTAAAGCACACCAATTTGCCAGCACTCAAAGCATGTACTTTTTTAAAGATAGCTGCCACACACACACGCACACGCACACACACACCACACACACAGAATGAGCCGTGTGTCTGCTGTGGGCACACAATTCACAATTATATCCTTCACTAAAGCCACTTCCTTTTTACTGCAGGATGCCCAATGCCTGGCTTTTCTGCAAACACACAAACACACAGACACACACACACACAGAGGTGACCAGTTTACTTTGTGTGAGTGGCAGCCATTTCCTGATCGCATTGGGGTTTAGGTTTTTCCTTTGCACTTCTCTATCTAAGGATATCCTTCATTTGGCAGAGAGAGAGACAGAGAGAGAGAGAGAGAGAGAGAGGGGGGGGGGGGAGAGAGAGAGAGAGAGACAGAGAGAGAGAGAGAGGGGTGGAGGGAGAGAGAGAGAGAGAGAGAGAGCACAAAACCTCTAAAGTATATTCTCATGAGGAATGGTTAAGGACAATTGGTAACGCCAGCACAAACAGGCTTTTTATAGGGTTAGTAGATTCAACAGCGCTAACCCAGAGTAGTTTACGGTCTCTGCACCACTGCAGGAAACATGACTGAATCCCACACACACTAATGAACAGAAGCAGACCGCAAACTCTCTCCTCTCTGACATGCCCTGCCAGGACGGCAAGATGGAGGCACTATAAAACCATTTCCTCCTGCAAGGAAAATCCACAGGATTGTTTTTCAGCAAGGCCCCTCACCCTAACACTGACCCAAGATTGATTTTGAAAGAAATACCAGATCAGTGCAACAGGAAGGGACTTTAACAGAATGCCAAAAATGGGTTCTTGTAAAGAGCAAAGTGGAAAACCTGTGTGTGTGTGTGTGCGTGTGCGTGTGTGTGTGTGCATGTGTGTGTGTGTGTGTGTGTGTGGACTACAAGGGGTCTGTGAATGATAATGAGACGTGTGGATCCTCAACCAATCCACATGGGAGTGTGAGAGAAGAGTGGCAGAAGTCTATCAATATTCAACAACACACACCATACACTATGTGGCGAAAAGCAAACATGTTAAATACACTCATTCACCTCAGGGTGAGTGTGTGTGTGTGTGTGTGTGTGTGTGTGTGTGTGTGTGTGTGTGTGTGTGTGTGTGTGTGTGTGCGTGTGACAGTCACACTTGGTTTACACAGCCAGAAACATGGACGGAATAACACACACACACACACACACACACACACACAATTCCCTTTCTCTCTTCACTCTGTTTCCTTGCTTCTCTCCCTGCAGGCAAACACACACACACACACACACACACACACACACACACACACATCTTTGGTATGTGCTGAGACAAAGCCTATTCTCTTGTCAAGCTGAGTTGCAAACATCCAAATACGAGCAGGTGGAAGTGAGTTGCCCGGGAAACATCTGTGTGGCCAACTCCACATGCTGCGACCAAACCTCAAAAATACACACACACACACACGCACACACACACACACACACACACACACACACACACACACACACACATCCACTATACAACCTCCGTTTTTTTGCCAGAACCTGAAGCCACAACAGCTAACTGTCAAAGAGTAGGGAAACAATAGCTCAGAGCCAGGTGGCTCTAACCCAGCCCCCAGCTGCACCTGTGCTGGGGGGCTCAGTGTGTGTGCTGGAACCCATTAGGCTGGGTTTGCACTGGGAGTGTGGTGGCAAATATCACATGGACAGAGAAAAACACATGGCTTTCTTTTTGCCACGCAATGCCCCCCCGCCAAACACACACACACACACACACACCACACACACACACCCACCACCCACCTTCCACTTTTCTGTCCTGCGGACAAATCATTAGCAACCCTTTTGTTTTCTATATGTCTCCCATTTGTCTTTCAATTGTATTCTTCCTCTGGCCAGTGCTGAGGTTTACATGCCTCTCTCTCTCTGCCGCTCCCTCTCTCTCGCTTTCTTTCTTTCCTTTTTTTCTGCTCTGTTCTATTCTGTTCTGTTCTGGGTCTGTCTCTGGCAGAGATAGCAGCTGACACGAGAGAGTCTGTACAGTCTGCAGACTGCACACACACACACACACGCACACACACACACACACAACACACACACACACACACACATACACACACACACACACACACACACAAACACACATACGGCCGGCAGGCAGTCACAATTTATCACCTCAGCGCTGCTGAGACTTAGGCTCTGCTCCCAGTTCCTGTTTAGATTCTACATGGATTTGTGTCCGTGTGTCCGCTTGTCTGTGTGTGTGTGTGTGTGTGTGTGTTTGTGTGTGTGTATGTGAGAGAGAGAGACAAAGTGCAAGTGTGAGCTGATGACTGTGTAGTATCAACCTTTTCACTGCAATTAAACCTCTCTCTTCCCCTCTATTTCTTCAATACGCTACCCACCCCATCTGATCCTCTTTGCCTTTTTAAATGTCACATCAAACTTAAAACAACAACAACAACAACAAAACAACAATTGAAGAGTTCAGATGCAATAATTTCCCAGTCATCTCTATCAAACTCCAATTTCAATGTTATTATCAAGTATAAATAAATAAAGCCAAAACAATCCAACTGGAGTTGGACTGATAATAATAAGTTTATCAAAATGATTTAAATATATTTCTGTAAATGATTTAAATATGTTTCTGTAAATGATTTAAATATATTTCTGTAAATCCATCACAAATGGACTAACAGGCTTTTGCATCTGACAACAACAACAACAACAGTTGTGCTCTGATCCAGCAGGACTCGGTGAGAATGAGGCACCTCTTCCTCTGCCTCTACACACACCCTATGGCAGGTCCCCACAGAACACTAACAATGGAGCTGAACAACCAACAGAGACCAGAGTCTCATGTTTCTTAAGCCACTGCATGCTGAGATGAGTGTGTGTGTGTGTGTGCAGACCTAGGGGGCTAGGGGAGAGCGTGGTAGGGAAGACCAAGAACACATTCGACACTCAACAGCCACCTTCAGTAAAACACTATGGAAGCATGGAGCACAACGCACAAGACATAACACAGACAGGGAGCTGAAGAGGGAGAGCACGCATGAGAGAGAGAGAGAGAGAGAGAGAGAATAGGCTGATTGCATAACTTTGGTACAGGGCACCCTGTCAAAAGAGGGGTGGGGAGTCTAGCACCCAAACACTCTGGTGTGAAGCTGTTACCAGCTTGTGAAGCTGAGTGCACCTCACTTACGAGGCCCAGTGACTTTCCCTCAGCTGTGTGAAAACTCATCCCTACCGCAACACACACACACACAAACACACTTTCTGGAAATTTGTGACAGGTGTGTGGGTGAATATCTCCCATATGTCAGGTGCTTTGTTGCGCATGTGTGTGGTAGGTCTACTCTGCCCACATACCAAGTGATGCAGACTGTCTCTGCTGCTGACTTCTCTAATCTGTGTTTTTTGTCATATATCAGTGGTTAGGTCTCTACTGCAGGGTTTAAAATATTTAGGACTATGATCTATAAGTCATAACATGGCCACGAGGGGACACACGGTCACAATTGTTTGACTGTCGAGCTGTGAGAACCACACTGACGAGGCCTAGATTAATGCAAATGTATGACGCCACTCATTTGTTTTTTATTTTGGTGTCTGTGAGTCACGTGTCTGACCGTAAGGTTAAAATGGAAATGTGAGTAGCATTTCCCTGGGAAAAGGAGAGGCGTCCATGTTTAGTCACTGCTGCAGGGGTCAGAGGCTACAGTTACCACTGTTTCCATCCATACCACATCGCCTCTGGAAGATCCCTCAGAGACAGGACCCCTCCCCTGTTTGTGATTTCAGGGTGGTCCACTCCACAGCACCCCAGTGTCACTCTCTGACAGCCCAGTGTCAGATTTAGGGTGGTGGGCGTATAAGTGTGTGTGTGTGTGTGTGTGTGTGTACGTGTGTGTGTGTGTGTGTGTGTGTTTTCAAGTGGATGATTAGGTGAGGCAACTCTCTTAGCAAACACACAACCATGTGTCAAAATCAGGTTTGGGCAAGTGCAGCATTAACGCATGGTGCAGACTGTGGTGTGTTGTGTGTGTGTGTGTGTGTGTGTGTGTGTGTGACCATGTACATAGAAGGGTTAAGCTCTCCACTTGGGACCGGACAATTGCAACTGTGACTTGACACTGTCTGACCCTGGGAGGAATGCCTATTGTCACTGAGAGCCAGACCAATACTTGACCAATGTCAGGCAACTCCCAAACCACTCCTTTGGCCTCCCATCAAATTCTGGCCATGGGTCATATTTCAGAGCGTGACACATACATCTCAAAATGAACCGCACATATCTGCGTTCAAATAGCCTTTCAGATAGTATAGCCTAGTCAATCTGCAGCCTAAGTAATGCCATCTTTAGCTAGTCTGTGCAACCATGGGTGTGTGTAATATTGAGGTTCCAAATTTGTTTACTCACTTTAAAAAGAAAGCAACTGGGCAGGTGCCCAAGCCCACATCCTTGCATAACATCTTTGCACCCTTATGCATATTCACTCTGAATTCAGATCAGGTCAACAATCCCCAGTGGAATCTACACTGATTTCAAGGAGCAGTACGACCTTCTCGCTGGGAAACTTCAGGAGCAGTGCAAACTGGATCCTGTAGCTTCTGGTCCAATGCACAGAGGCAAACTGTATCCAGTAGTTACAACATTTATTTTTCATTAATAACACTGCAGCACAGTTGGAGGCTAGCATACAGCTCGTCCATTTACCATTCGCAAAAGGTCAGAGCATGTAACAATGTAACAACAGACTGTTCCATGTACAAAATGATACAGTGTTGCTCCGGCGAGAGGCTGCACACGCTCTCGCTAGAACGTTCAAGAAAGGTGGAGTTGGTCGTTAGTCTGCCATCTGAAATGTCAAATGCGTTAAATCGCTGACAGCTGACCACCGTTGCAGGAATTTACTGGGAGAGAGAGAGAGAGAGAGAGAGAGAGAAGGATCATAGACTAGCAGTGCTTGTCTGATAGCCTCCAAGACCTCTCCGTGCACCATGATAGGTAGGCTACTGCTTAGTCAGACTGCTCTGTGTATGCTAATGCACGTTTTCAGTCTGTGAACATGATTTCCTCGTCTACGAGGCCTTGAATCACTGCAAACACAACCCAAACCTAACCTTGTATCACAAAAGACTCGAGTAATATCACCAAACAGGCAACACAACACGTAAGTCTCCTGCACTCAAAACCTTCCATGCAATACGGACATCCACCTGGGAGGATTCCACACTGGTTCCTCGAATCACAACATTAGGTAACACTAACCTACAAATCAAGGTCTCGTAAAATTACCAAACCATCTCTTTAAAACGATTACACTTACTGTTTTACATAATATTACCACTCAGCAGAGTGAAATCACCGGACATCACAGCACTGACTTGTTATTTTGGTAACTAGCACGGTTTAGCAAACATGCACGGATGGAACTTGGTATGCAAACTCTGTCCTTGCACGCATATGTTGTCACGGCTTATCGGCGTAAATAGTTTCCAGGATCACCCCAAAGCATATCTATTTCAAGGTAACCAATATTGCATTTTCAGTAGGTACACAATGCCACCATTATTTCTGCAATAGCACATTTCTGAATTCTGCAGCATCTCGTTTGCTGGACTGGTCGAGATTACATAGCAAGTTTTGTCTAAAACCATCGTTACAGCAAGGGTTGGCTGCCTCTGCTGGTGAAAACGGCGAAGCAAAGGGAAAGGACTAATGGTTGCTCATGCTATTTTCCTCTGGTCCCTTGTAACAAACTTTAACATACAGTTGATTAAACAGAAATGATCTTAGAATAGAAAATCCATAGGCTATTAGTGTAATGGACAATCTACCGACAGATGCAAATCGTTCGATGAAAGCAGTGTTGAGCCAGAGCATAGGCTACAACGGACGTGATTACCTTGTAGATTTCAGTGTCCCTTCAACATGAATTTCCGCAACTGGATCAGAAAAAGGTCCGATCTGTGTTAATCCAAGAACAATATCTGGATCTTGGTAAAGTGGTATCCCGGCCTAGAACACCGACAGCATCCATTCCATTGTGACCGGCGAGGATAGCTGGTAGCCGGAATCCAATTCAGCCCTCCCTCCTTTCGCTCACTGCAAGCAAACCGGGCTGACAACAGTGCCAAGACATCCCATCTCGCCACTAAACGCGCTTTTTCACAGGGACGTTGGCCTGTTTCCAAGGAGCAGCGCTGCACAATTCAATTCATCGGGGGGAGCGACTCCTTGCATTCAGCCGACCCCCTCCTTCTCCTCTCTCTCCCTAGTGACACTACCCGGCGCGGCGCGGAGATGTTATGAACACACAGAGCTGACAGAACACAGAGAATACGATAGATACAATAATATATCCGAGCAAAACAGGCTACTTGGCGCTCAAGACTCTCTTCCAGGTATCTAGTAGTTTCGCGGAACAATATCGCCGTTACACATATGAAGGCTGGAGGCGAGAACACAGAGGAGGAGCGGACTGGTTTGGGGGAAGGGACTCCACTGCCACCGCTGGTCATGTGAAACTGCGGACGGGTGCGCTTCAAGGAGCCGACGTACAGCCCACTACTGCCCGACATCTGGATTTGCAGACGTAGAGCCAAAATCATTTGGGAGAGAGTTCACTCTTACACACGCTCTCTTTCTCCTTCCTCCTCTCTCTCTCTCCCTTCATCCGTTGCTATTTTGGACTCCCCCTCTCTGGGTTGGCTCGTGCGGATAACCGTTTTTGTGAAGGACATTAAGAAAGGGAATAACATTTTTTTCTCAAATTTTCAACGGTCACCCAACCACATATTAGCATGAAAACTAAAAAAAAAGTTTGCCCTTCAACAGGCAAACGTGTAAACATACAACGAATGAGCCATAAATAATAAAGCTTGAGAGTCCTTTAAAAAGCAATGCCACTGTTCCCAAATAAATATACTGCAGGTTGATACGTTGCTGGTATATGTTATCAAAACAAAAAATAAAGGAAAGATGTGGTTTACTATCCACATTAGTATTTCTGTGCATGTATGACACAATGTGTGTATGTGAGACAGAGAGAGAGAGAGAGATGCACAACTGCTCCTCTTAAGTCCTAACTTGGCTTTACAAGCAAAGGCAGACAGTTGCTCTGGATCAAGACAACTCTGTGATGAATTGCACAGTATCGTTGTACAGCAACACAAGGCACAGCCTCATATTTATACCCTGAGTCCTGCCATTGTCCTGAACCAACACACGCAAGCCAGCATGAAACCAGGCCAACTGCTGCAATGTATACACAATAGGAGCTTTAACATCGTATTATGTTACAGAAAATGACATTACACCAGCCATAACTTAGCATTATAGTCCTGACTGAACTGTCCGACAATGTCAGCATTCCCCTCCACATCTCTCTCTCTCTCTTCCTCTTTTTCTCTCTCCCCCTCTCGCTCTCCGTTTCTCCGGGGCGGAAGGCTCTGGCATGACTGGGACACCGGAAACCCGGCAGGCCAATTTAAACATCCCCAGATGATCCCTGCGCCAATTCACATCTGAACTTTATTGGCCGTTTCCTCTGAGGAGAGGTTGGGAGCGCCGTCACAAGGACCCTGTTGTTTTACAGAGAACCAGAGTAGAGGGGGATGGAGAGAGGAGGAGAGAGAGCGAGGGAAAGGAAGAGATAGATAAATGGAAAGACAGAGAAAGATAGATAGCTTGAGAGAGAGAGAGAGAGAAGATAAAGTCAGACAGTAAGGAAAGAGAGGGAGAGTAGTCAGGGACAGTGTGTTTGAAATGTACCCATGATGCACTGGGATTAGTTAAGAACGGATGGGAATGTCCAGACTCGCACAACTCTGATTGGTGGAGATGTCAGTTTTAAAATAAACTTCAAATGCATACACCTCCTCCTCCTCCTCCTCGTCCTTACTTTCCTTCCCTTCCTTCCCTCCCTCCTTCTCTCCTTCCCTCCCTCCTTCTCCTCCCTCCCTCTCTCCCTCCCTTACCCATAACTACTGGTCCTTTTTCTCAGAGCACAGACGTAAATGTAAAATGCCCCAATGCACAGTCATGCATTACTGACTCAGTACAGTTCAAAAGAATCAGGGTAGAAAACCTTAAACAGGCAAGAGTTAGAGGAAGAAGGAGGAGAAGAAGAAGAAGAGACATGGAAGCAGATACTGTAATTGTGAGGGCTTTCATTCCAACATTTCTCTCTCTCTCTCTCTCTCTCTCACTTCTCACTTTCTCTCTCTCTCTCAGGTTCTTTGTCTCTAATTCTCCTTCTCCCTCTAATTCCCCCCCCCCTCTCTGTCTCTCTCTTTGGTTCTCTCGCTCTCTTTTTTTCTGGTCCCCTGCCTCTTTGTCTCTCCATCTGAGGGGCCAATCTGGTTCCAGTTAGAGGAAGCTGAGTTTGGGATATTCCAGCCTGATGGCGTGGGTGGGGGAGCAGAGCAGAGACGGGGACTGAGGATGTCTGGACCTGGGGTGGGGGCCTGGGCTGGGGTGGGGGACTGGGCAGAGGGTGGGGGCCTGGGCTGGGGTGGGGGCCTGGGCTGGGGTGGGGTGAGGTTAGGTGGGGGCAAAAACCTGCTTTTATAGCAGGAGAAACCTCAGGGCAGGTTTGGAGGTCAAGGCAAAATGCCCAGGGTGGGAGCAGGGTAACTGATACAGGTTCTGGAGGGCTATACAGGGCTGTGGCTATCCCTGGGAGGTAAGGTGTGTGTGTGTGTGTGTGTGTGTGTGTGTGTGTGTGAGAGAGAGAGAGAGAGAGAGAGAGAGAGTGAAAGAGAGAGAGAAAGTATACTTGTGTGTATGTGTGTGACCCATATAGCAGGAGCTAAATGTAAACAGAGCTGGCCGTTTAATTGATGCAAGATGGCCAAGCTCCTTAAACTTGACCTCATGCAGCAGGACTCAGGCAAGACCATATCAAAGAGAGAGCCCAGAGACAGGGAAAGTAGAAACACACACACACACACACACACACACACACAAATCCATTCGCACTGATTTATAGTTTCTGTTAAAGGCTGATTACATGATCTTTAAAATGGACTCTTATTGGTCTGGCTGCTAACGTGAGAACACTCTGCTGAGTTTGTGAGGTAACACTGATCTGCATCATTACAAACCTGCGTTTGTGTGTGTGTGTGTGTGTGTGTGTGTGTGTGTGTATGGGTGAGACCCCCAAAACCGCGAAACTGTTTCACCCTGAAATGCATTTGGGTCACAGCAGGTTCATCTGGTGTGTGACAGCCCTGACAAAGACATTAATAATAGCACACACACACACACACACACACACACTATTATGAGAACACCAACCCTGCACACAGACACACACATCTGGCAAAGCACCTTACCCAAAACAGCATACACACCATATCCAAACACAGTGTGCACACACACACACACACACTCA
>PYXC01000946.1:830000-835000 GCA_015244755.2 Tenualosa ilisha
CAAACACACACTCTTTCCCCCCTGGTCCTTCCTCAGTGCTCTGGGGGGTGGTGAGTTGCATCCTCTAACAGTCACGCCAGATTACCCCTCTCCTCTGTCATCCCCGCTTACACCCCTCCCAGAACACACACACACACACACACACACACACACACATACCCTCCCCACGCCTCAGAAAGATCCGGAACAACACTGCAGTCGGCCATTTTTCTGACTGTGATCTCATACGTCGGCACAGCCCACAACAGCACACCAAACGCTCATTCACCGACTGTCATACACTTACATATGAATAAACACACTCGCCATGCCAGCGTATAACCATGATATTGTTTACAAAATGCATGTTTATACTGTATATCCACACAACCTAGATGAAAACAGACCAATAATTCATCTTCGGGGATCTCAGATGCCCAAAAGTAATACTCTGTATCCTGTGGATGGGCTGGCTGGGTTGGGTTGACTGTGCTGATGTGTTAGAGATCCTTCTGCCTCCTGTGCTGCTGCTGCTTTGTGGGTGTAAGTGGGGCATCATGGCAAAGAGTCAGTGGAGTATAGCACACTCACGCACATCAACACCCAGGTGAGAGGTGGCGTAACTGCACAAGGGGAGTTTATACTGGGAGTCTCTCTCCCTCGCTGCAGTTACGCCAACTCAGCACGCTGAAAGGCACTGGAGAGTGCACTTGCACATTCATTCCATTTGCAAGCTTGTCTGTATCTTTCTCTCTCTCTCTCTATCCCTCTATCTCTCTCTCTCTCTATGTTTGTGTGTGTGTGTGTGTGTGTGTGTGTGTGTGTGGGGCACGCATATTTACGAATGCACTCAGGAATCTGCTATCTTGTTTGAAAGAGCACTTAATTTAACTCTGTTCGCAATTACGTTTACACAGGTTCAATACCTGTCACGTTTTGCATTCCTTCACTCTTGATTCCTCTCTCCCCTCTCTCTCTCTCTCTCTCTCTCACACACACACACACACACACACACACACACACACACACACACACACACACAGGCGTGCACATTCTCTCTCTGTGATGTTTCTGAGACATGTGCCAGATCTCTAAATGGCTTTTTCTCAGGCATTAAAAGAGGAATGTTTTGACGTAGTGATTCTTGTTGGGAAAGGCTTACATCTTCTCACGCCGCCTTCCAGAACAGCCCGATCAAAGGCAGACAGAGAGAGAGAGAGGAGAGAGAGAAGAGAGAGAGAGATGGAGGACAGGGAGAGGGAGACAGACAGACAGACAGAGTGAGGGAGAGAGAGAAAAACAAACTCAAACTGATGTGAAGTTCAAAAATAGGACCAAAAAAATCTTAAATGCTTTGGTTAACTCATCCTACCATGTTTGTCAGATTTTTTCAACTATATGAGAACATTCCCGGGATTCCTGGGATAGTGGAGGACCATGCTGGAGTGTGGAGGTTTTAGAGGGGCATCAGTTAAAGAGAAGAGAGTTTCAGAGCAGCATGGGTGGGGAGGGCAGCTTCCCACATCTGTAGCCTGTTTGGGCACTAATGGAACCTAAGTGTGTAAGTGTGTGTGTGTGTATGTGTGTGTGTGCACCCTCAGGTGCAGAGGGTCATGGGACACTCCTCTCAAACCACAGACCACCACAGGGTACTCCAGCAATGATGATGACGGCCCAAGCAAAACACGATCACATCATTCAGTGTGTATGTGTGTGTGTGTGTGTGTGTGTGTGTGTGTGTTGGGGGAGGGGATAGGTAAATAACCTGGGTGTTCTCTCCCGGTGTCTCACTGTTTACAGAGATATTCTATACCTCACTTAGGGTGGGGGGCATGGGGTGTGTAATACAGGAAGTTAAACACACACACACACACACACACACACACACACACACGACACACAGACAGCAGCTAAAATTGATCTTGCCCATCTCAGCATTACAGGGGGACAGTCTGGCAAATGGCAAAATGGGCCGAATGGCTAATCTCAGATATGCCCCCCCCCAAACACACACACACACACACACACACACACACACACATGCAGCAGGAACTGTCTGCCCTGTACGATAACTGGATGCATGGATCAACCAGCTAGACATAAACCGAAAAAAATCTGCCTAGTTCTGCCGGGTAAGGCTGTGTGTGTGTGTGTGTTGAGGCCGTGTGTGTGTGTTAAGGCTGTGTGTGTGTGCTCAGGCCATGTGTGTGTATTAAGGCCATGTGTGTGTGTGTGTGTTCAGGCTGTGTGTGTGTGTTAAGGCTGCGTGTGTGTGCTCAGGCCGTGTGTGTGTATTAAGGCCGTGTGTGTGTGTGTGTGTGTGTGTGTGTGTGTTCAGGCTGTCTGTGTGTTCAGTAAATGCGTGTGTTGGGGCTAAATGGTGAAGGAGATAGGAGGATCTATTTCTCAGAGCTTTTCTCTCTCTCATTAATAATTAAACGAGTGTAAATCTATCTGACTTAGAAATCAGTCTGTCTGTCTGTCAAAGGCCAGATAACCCCCTCACACACACACACACACACACACACACACACACACACACACACACACACACACACACACACGCACACACGCACACACATACACACACACACACTCACACACACACACACCCACGCACACACACGCACACACACACACACACGCACAACACACACACACACACACACACACACACACACACACACACACACACACACACCACACACACACACACACACCACACACACACACACACACACACACACACACACACACCAGAGAAGTTGAGTGATTTCCTTTACTTGTGTGAAGTCATGATTTGGCTGAGTATACGTATCTACATATCTCTCCTAGGTAGAGTCTCCCTTAGTCTGGACATCCACACAGCCCCACTCAAACAGCTGCTTTGACAGTGCCACCTAACACACACACACACACACACACACACACACACACACACACACAACACACACAAAATAGCATTTTTAAAGATGTGTGCCCTAGTGCCCACTTAGCCATGTTTCCATGGCAACACCTTTCAGTTCAAGAGCTTCAGCAATGTGACCTCTAGTCAAGACACACAGTCTTCTGAACATGTGCTCTCTCTTTTATAACACACACACACACACACACACACACACACACACACACACACACACACACACAGTCTTCTGAACATGTGCTCTCTCTTTTATAACACACACACACACACACACACACACACACACACACACACACACAGTCTTCTGAACATGTGCTCTCTCTTTTATAACACACAAACAATACAAATATCACACACACACACACCACACACACACACACACACAGTCTTCTGAACATGTGCTCTCTCTTTTATAACACACACACAAACAATACACAAATACTCACACACACACACACACACACACACCACACACACACACACACACACACGCACGCACACGCAGAGATTCAAGGTTTCTTTAGGTGATTTGTTTTCAATCTTTTCAAAGATGAGATGTCTCAACAGACACATACTCTATAGAACAAACTTTATTTAGAAACACTTTTGCTTACTTCTTTTCCTTCACAAACAGATACACACACACACACACACACACACACACACACATTTCTGTTCAGTCACGTGCACATTCACTCCTGGGCACTCAAAAGAACATCCTATTACAAGCCTGCTGCTCTCTTCTTTCTCTCTCAGTGCTTTTGCAAATCAGTGTGTGTGTGTTTATGTGTGTGTGTGTGTGTGTACGTGTGAGCACGCATGTGTGTGTGTGTGTCTGGAGGGGGCGGCGTGTATGAATTTGTTGACATTTGCATCTAGATAAATTGCAATGATCCAAGCCAGACATCCTGCATATTTCCCCAAAAGAAGACACACACACATTTTCAAATTATATGAAGTTGCTTGTGCAGCATTGTTTTATCACACACCAATCCACCCCTCACTCACACACCAATCCACCCCTCACCCTCTCTCACTCGCTCACTTAAAACAGGACACCCCTCTCTCTCTCTCTCACACAATAGGAGAGGCAGCCTGCTGAAGCTTCAAAATGTCATCATCCTCGAATCCCTGTGTGGGTGTGCATACTGTGCATGTGCATATGACAGTGTGTGTGTGTTTGCCTGTGTGTGTGTGTGTGTGTGTGTATAAGGGGGGGGGGGTGCTGAAGGTTGAAGTTCATCCTGATGTCCCCACAAAGCATCCCTTCACTTCCCTTCCTCTCTGCCCCCCCCCCATCCTGTAACCTGGATCTCAGCCTCTGACTCCCTCTTCCTTCAGTCACAACCAACCCACAAACCACACTACAACGACCTGTGTGTCCAAATCAGCTTTCATCAATGCAGTGCTATAATGCAGTGCACCCTATGCACACTAAAGGGACAAGCTTTGAACAAGCTTTGATGAGCTTTGAACTTTGACCCCCCTGGACTGTATTGCAGTTTCAGACCCATGTCATCCACACTGCGAGAGCTGAACACGCTTCGTGTCTGTGAGAGCGAAGATCGACACAGATCGCACTGCATTGTGGCAGTTTGGTTTGGCTGCCATTTTCTCTACAATCTACAGCAACATCCTAATGCAGCCAGAACCCCCACATAATAATTCACAAGGGTGCAGGATTAGGTTACTGGGACAGGCTGACCTCTGACCAGCCTTGTGGGAAAACCCAGACAAAACTGCTGGAAATGGACAGATAAGAGCTGATCCCCAACCAGCTTTGGATTGGAGGTGATTTTTGAATACACCATCCGCTTGTTTAATGCTGCCACATAACTCATATCGGATGTGTGTGTGTGTGTGTGTGTGTCCACTGTCTGACCTGCATATGACCTGCTTGCTGTGCCTTGTCTGGATGTCTAAATGATGGACAGATTGATCTGGATAGATGGATGAAGTGAACAGAAGAAATAAAGGTATAGTTTGATGTCTGCATCCTTCACCATCCACCCAGAACGGTTTGGTTGTCCTGCCCCAGAGGGCGGATAACCAATCAGGAAACACAGGCTCATGCACACACACACACACACACACACAC
>PYXC01000946.1:840000-845000 GCA_015244755.2 Tenualosa ilisha
ATTCCAGGATGGAGGGAGGAAATACACAACTGGATCCAGCACAGAAACACACTGACCCCCTGCTCCTTAACTCCAAGAGTCTGTGGGCATGGGATGTGTGTGTGTGTGTGTGTGTGTGCGCGCACGTGTGTGTGTGTACTTGTGTGTATGTGTGTGTTTGTGCACTTCCTCTGATTGTATATGCCTGCCTAGAGACTGCACAGCCTTGACCCACAATATGTGTCTCCCACAATCCCTCATTCTCAGATATATACAGGAATGTGTGAGTGTGTGTGTGTCTGTGTGTGTGTGTGTGCATGTGTGTGTGAAGAAATGTTTACTGCACATGATGAAAAAATTGGTTTGTTGCATTTATGCTATAGGCTAGTTTAAGTGCTGCTATATCGATGTTCTAGTGTGTAGCTCCTCTCTGTGTAGGATCGATCTGACCTGATTCTCTTTGATCCGGTCTTTCTGGGAGCACCTGAGTTGGTCCGCAAGTCTAAAGGATTCTCTTTCTTCTTCATACACACACACACACACACACACACACACACACACACACACACATACATACATACCTGAATACTGATCAAACCAGTAAAAGCAACCACCACATCACACACACAAACACACATTCCCTGCACACACATACACACAGGTTCTGTAAGTGAAGACGACTCCTGCAGTAGTATTTTAACCTTCACATCCTGGGCCTTAGCAACCACCATAGCAACATAAGCAACGCAGTAGACATCCCATAAGCATGCAAAACTACATCAATACATCAGCAAACTTGCAAACATACACATCCATCCATCCAATGGGCAAGCAGCGTACTCCTCAAATGATACATTTGCATGTCATAGAATTGGAAGAGGGGAGCGGCCACAACCAACAGACACGTCTTTGTGTCTTAATTTCCATTCTGAGCAAAACAAGCAGTTGAGCATGGAAAGGAGAGAGAGGGACACACACACACACACACACACACACACACACTCACACACTTCAGAGCTTTCACACACAACCACCACACACACTTTACTGTTGAGAATATTTGAAAGCAAACGGCTTTTGGCACCTCTTTCATGCATTCCACAGTACCTCGTTTGTGTTTTGCTTGCATGTGTGAACTGTTTATGTGTGTGTGTGTGTGTGTGTGTGTGTGTGTGTGTGAGGAGTAAGTGAAATCGTACCTGATAGACGGCTCGTGGCACACACCTGGCGCCAGGGAGCAGGTGAAAAGCTCGCAGGTGTGTGTGTCGCCACCGGCTCAAAGCAGTGGATGTGAGATCCCATAACACACCTTGTCTCTCACACACCACTTCTTCCAGAGCCATCAGCAAAGCCTCCATCACACACACACCAAACTACACTTCACAAACAGAACAGGACACACACTTTCTCTGTACCTCACATACACACAGACAGCCAACCTGATACACACTCACACAGGTGGATCATCCATGATGACGTGTCTGTCTGAATGAGTGTGTGTGAGTGTGAGTGTATTTGTGTGTGTATATGTGTGTGTGTGTGTAGGTGTGAAAGGACAGGTTATCCTCCTCCTCCAGAGCAGTGACATGAAGCAAAGCAAGTGTCAAAATCACACTCCTCCGTGCTGCATACAATCCCTCCTTCTTTTCTCCTCCTCTCTCTCTCTGTGAATCCCTTGTTCCTTTTCCCTCTTTGTTCCTTTGAGGAGCCCACAGGGAGAACGACCAAAACACAACAGTTTCTCTGTGTCACTCCTCCGTCTTTTCCGCTCTCTTTGGGTCCCTTTCTTTTCCCCCCGACTGGCCCTGCGCTCCGTCGCTCTCTCCCTCTCTCTCTCTCTCTCTTTCTTCCTCCCTCGCTCTGACTCTGAGAATAGTCCTCAGGGTTCATCCAATACAAACATTCCCACACAAATGGCACCAAAGCTTTCTCTCCCTCTCCCTCCATCTCTCCACCACTCTCTCACACTCTTTGTGTGACATTTTCTCTCTTTTTTTGTTTCTCTCTCTCTCTCTCCCTCTTTTTCCTTGTTTAAAGTGTCAGTCCCACCAGAGCGTCTCAAGGGACTCCATGCTCCATGCTTTGCCCAAAGACAACTGACCTTTCCGGGGAGAGAGCAACCTAACCCCGCCCCCCACCTTCTTCTCCCTGGAGACCAGGCCCTGCTTACGCACACTCTGTCCCCTGCAATGGCACCATCAGCAGGGTTCACCAGGGTGGCATCAGATGGCTGATCCAAACTCAGACAGAACTTTACTCACTCACACACACACACACACACACACACACACACACACTTTTTCCCTAGTGTCAGCCAAACCTCTGTCAGTCCCAGCTCTTTCCCATGCTGATGGCCTGGCACCCCGTCCAGAGTTCAGAGCGCTCAATAACGGGCACGAGTGCCAGCGTCCCCAAAGCACCCTGACGTCCTTGTCCTCACTTCGCTGTCCCCACCCCCTCCTCGCGCCCGGGCATCTGATGGTCCCGCGGTAGCCCTCTCTCTGTCTCTTGGCATCTTCCTCCGATGTCAGACTGGCACACGGCTCCCTGAGGGAGGCAGGTGAGGCGGCGCCCTCCGAGATGCCCGTGACCCCACTGGGAGAGTGAGGGGAGGCTGAGACGGCCGAGCAGCGGGCAGAGACGGGCAGCAGGGGCACTGGGCACCCGTAGCACAGCTGAGACAGCAGGGGTGTCAGGCTGACAGCAGGCAGGTTAGATGAATAATGCACCATCACACAGAGGCACTCTCTCACCCCCCCTGCCGTGTCCCCACCGGGACACCTGCACCAGGTGAGTGGCAGTGCACCTGAATCCTGACAAGTAGTGTGTGTGTGTGTTTGTGTGTGTGTGTGTGTGTGTGTGTGTATGTGCATATGTGTATGTGTGTGTGAGAGACTGAGAAAAGGCCATAATGACCTTCATGTACGTCCAGTACAACGACACACACAGACGCACGCGCCAAAAACAGGACCACACACACACACACACACTCTCTCAAACACATACACACACTTGGACATGAGGTGACTTGAGAGCTTCTATGCTAATGAGGGCAGCAGGCTGATAAATGCTGTCTATTCCCACTCAGCCTCTATGAGGCCTGGAACACTAACAGACCCCCTACCAGTAGTTTGACAACTCGTCTTGTTTTTAGCTTTTAAAGTGAACCTGATAAACACACACACAGTCTTGCTCTCTCAGTCACTTACACACACACACACACACACACACAAAATGACAAATTATACACACGTCCATGCTTTGTATGCCCCCTACTGAGTATACCTTGTCACAACATGTACTTCAGACAGAAAAAATGAATGAAACACACGCATACTCACCCTCACACATGCAAATGCATAGATGAGACCGCGCACACAAACACACACACACACACACACACACACACACACACACACTATCCCTCAACCTCCCTCTGGAAGTCAGCTTTAGCCATGGGCTCTATCCTTAATTGCCTCAGTTGGCACGGCAACAAGCCCTCCATCCTCAGACAGAGACAGCATGTTTGAGAGACAAGGCACACAGGCAAACATGAAGATCACACACACACACACACACACACACACACACACACACACACACAGTGTATTTTATGAGTGTGTGTTACTATGTCCATTTGTGTGCAGGTCTTAAGTATGTGTGCCTGTATGTGAGAGTGAGTTGAGGCAGTGAAACAGACAGAATATACGTATTTAAAATGTCATCTTTGATGTGCATGTGGTGAGTCTGTGTGTGTGTGCGTGAGAATGTGTGAATGTATAAACGTGTGAACGCATGTGTGTGTGTGCTTGTCACAATCCATTTACAGACACAGACAAATCATCCATCACGATGTAGTCCATCTCAAAGCCAAGCTCTTCATCTGAATCTCATATTTAACCATTTATGTGTGCAGTCACACACACGACCCAGAGCCCATCAATACAGCATTACCAAGCCCCACTGAACTGCACAGGAAATGCACATTTCAGAAATTAAATGCACTTCCTGTCTGTTGGAGATTCATGGAGCTTATTGATGCCAGGGTCACGTATAACCACGCTGAACTCTCACCCGCACACTTCATCAACGTCACTCAGGATAAGTGCATGGATGGCCAGCACACACACACATACACACACACACACACACACACACAACACACACACACACACACACCACACACACACACCACACACACACACACACACACACTCTTCATAACGGGCTGCCGGAGGCAGACATGTACTTGTGCCATGAGCTGTTAACTCTGCTTCCCCAGCATCTGAATGCAAGCTCAAGAGCAAGGGTCAAAAGAAAATAAAATAAAATAAGAAACTTTTTCAAATGTGAATCATCTACAGCTAAATGATCAAATGTACCAGCCACTCAAATGTAAATCATTCATTTGTGCCTAAATCTACCAGCTATTATCATATTTTAACAGTAAATGTTGAGCACAGTGACCGCACAGGGAGTATCTCTTCCACTGTCCTCCAGCCAAAGTAAGACAAGGCTCCCATAAAAGGAACCTTAAAAGCATCCTTAAAAGGACACGGAAGTTCCCTGAAGGACACTCAGAAGGTTTCACGGTCTGTGGAAGGGAACAAAACTCAATATCGCTGCAGGACCAATCTGAATACACTACAGACGAAACTGTCCCCTAGCGAAAAAGAAGCACAAGACCTACAACCCAGCGACACAACGCCACTGTTCTAGTTAGCTTAACTGTTTTAGCCACTGTTTCAGTTAGCTTAATCTGATTCCAGATTGCTGAGAACATGTCTGACTTTGGATTAATATGTTTTTAATATTGTTGTTCAGACACATTCTAAAGTTCAGTCTTGGACATAAGGCTGAAGCAAGCAGCAGTATTACTAAGCAAGGGCTGACTACATCTGATGCCTCTGGAATAGACACACTCAGGGTAAATACTGGCATGGATGTGAGACATGGCCTTTTGTCCGAGAGCCATTCACAACTGGGTCATGGATGCTAAACATATATTTATGTTGAATCTG
>PYXC01000946.1:850000-852500 GCA_015244755.2 Tenualosa ilisha
GCAGCAAACAGCTTTAGAATGCAAGGCTAGCACCACGGAGGCCGTGTGGGAGGTAATCCCACTTCCTGTACCCACATCGCCACAATATACCTCTGAGAGAGAGAGAAAGAGAGAGAGGGAGAGAGAGAGATGAGCGGTGCTGTGAGCCTGCATGAGTCAGGGGCTCAGGGAGAGTAAGTGAGAGAGAGAGAGAGAGAGAGAGAGAGAGAGAGAGAGAGAGAGAGACATGAATAGAGAGAGTAGACAGTAAGAGATATTTATAAATAGAGAGAGAGGGAGAGAGAGCGTAAGAGAGAGAGAGATGGAGAGAGACAGAGAGAGAGAAAGAGAGGTGGGGTGGGCAGAGAGAGAGTGAGAGAAAAAGAGAGAGGGATCAGAACTTGAAAGAACAGAAAAGAATGACAGGAAGCTTAGAGTGTGTGAGTCACAGGATGAAGGGCTATAGGCCAGAAGCAGAGATCTCTGCTGTTGTCTGCAGCTAATGAGCCGCTGCATGTTCAGCTGTGACACAAATAAATCATTCTTTCACTTCTTAAACAAATAACCTGCATCACTCACTTACTGGATGCTGCATCATCACAGGACACATCCACACATACCCACCCACTCACACACACGCGCACATAAACGCACATAGACACACAGAGATGGACACACACACGCAGACAGACACACACACACACGCACACACACACACACACATGCAGAGGCACACCTAAACACACACACACACACACATATACACAGAGGCACACACACACACACACACACACACACACACACACACAGGCACAGGCACACACACACTCGAGAGCCCTGTAGAAACACTCCGCGTCCCTGTAGGCCTAGCGTGGAGATGAGGATCAGGAAAGGCCTGGTGTGGAGATGGGGATCAGGAAAGGCCAAGCGTGGAGATGAGGATCAGGAGAGGCCTAGCGTGGAGATGAGGATCAGGAAAGGCCTGGTGTGGAGATGAGGATCAGGAAAGGCCTGGTGTGGAGATGAGGATCAGGAGAGGCCTAGCGTGGAGATGAGGATCAGGAAAGGCCTGGTGTGGAGATGAGGATCAGGAAAGGCCCGGCGTGGAGATGAGGATCAGGAAAGGCCTGGTGTGGAGATGGGGATCAGGAAAGGCCTGGTGTGGAGATGAGGATCAGGAAGGCTGGTGTGGAGATGGGGATCAGGAAGGCCTGGTGTGGAGATGAGGATCAGGAAAGGCCTGGTGTGGAGATGAGGATAGGAGGGGGGGGATGGGGATAGGAGGCTGGCGTGGAGATGAGGATCAGGAAGGCCTGGTGTGGAGATGAGGATCAGGAAAGGCCTGGTGTGGAGATGGGGATCAGGAAAGGCCAAGCGTGGAGATGAGGATCAGGAAAGGCCAGGCGTGGAGATGAGGATCAGGAGAGGCCTGGTGTGGAGATGAGGATCAGGAAAGGCCTGGCGTCTCACTGGAGATCCTCTCTCTCCTCTTCAGCGCTTCAGTCTTATTGAGGGACGGGGAGAGAGGGAGCACAGCTCACGGAGAGGAAGAGAGAGAGAGAAGGAAAAAAGATGAAGATGAAGATGAAGATGGAGAATAAGACAGAAAGGGATGGAGGACACAGGAAGGAAAATAACCACAGAAGGATTTTTACTGCTTTCAGCTGATAACCTCTCCTTCTTGCCCTGCTCAGCGCAGATGTGCGCGTGTCCAGCACTGGTCAGCACAGAGTGTGTCTATGACCACTAGTGCGTCTTTCAAGGCGATTCACTCATTCAAGTGTGTCTATGACCACTATGCGCTTTCAAGCAGATCCACTCGATTCAGAGTGTGTTTATGACCACTAGAGCGCCTTTCAAAGCAGATTCACTCGATTCAGTGTGTTTATGACCACTAGAGCGCCTTTCAAAGGCAGATTCCACTCGATTCAGAGTGTGTTTATGACCACTAGAGCGCCTTTCAAAGGCAGATTCCACTCGATTCAGAGTGTGTTTATGACCACTAGTGCTCTACATTCTGCTCAACATGAATAAAAGCCGAGGGAGAATCCACAGGGAAAACAAAGAGAAAGCAGGAAGATAAAAAAAGATGTATATAAATTACGGTGAGAATACAGCGCTGCACCAGTAGCATAACTATACAGTGTTAGCCATAGCGCCCAGTAGCCTTGAGTTCCTATTATACAGGCTAGGAGGCAGCTAGCCTCCTGTTGCTAGCATCACCCCACTGGCCAAGCTAGAGAAGGCTATGTGGTGCTGACATAAACTCCCTGAAGAATCAGTACAGCACTTTACCCAAAGAGCAGTTGGCCTTGTCAGAGACTGTGACCTTTCCTTCTCTTATGAAGATTAGCCAGTGATACTCAGAGGAGAGCAATGCTGTTAGGTGTGATTCCTTGTTTGTATTGTTATTCTGGCATGCTCACACTGATACTTGCTGGCTGCTTGCTGACTTCTCTGTTTTAAAAGCTAAGCCAGTGGGCAAACTGTTTTCATCACAGTAGGCAAATCAATCAGAGCA
>PYXC01000946.1:865000-880000 GCA_015244755.2 Tenualosa ilisha
AGGCTAGCGGGGCTCTAGGAGTCTGGGAGTGCAGTGGACCACTGATTGAAGGGGCGTTATTACTCCCACATGACTGGAGCCCACTGCAGCCCATTTCAGTACATATCTATGACCTGTCTAAGACCATAAGCAACACATGTGTGTGTGTATCTGTGTGGGCGTGAGAGCAGACCATGTGTGTGCGTGTGTGTGCGTGTGTCTGTGAGAGCAGACTTTGTGTGTGTGTATGTGTGTGTATTTGTGTTTGTGTGTGCGTGGCTGTGTGTGTGTGTGAGAGAGAGAGAGCTTGTTTAGATCAAATCATAAAATGCTCTCATGCATTTTGGTGCAGGGCAAAATGGAGCTGTGTTCATGGGAAGGCCTTTCAATAATTCACAACATACAATGATTTAGTAATAGCCCCCAAAAGACACATATGACACCAGATTTGTGTGTGCCTGTGTGTGTGAGTGTATGTGTGTGTGTCAGAGTATATAAATGGCCACATCTGAGCATCTATTTCCATGTTGGAATTTTTTTAAAAAAAAACTAGGGCTGTCAAACTCATTTTCAATTGCGATTAATCCCATCAAATTATGTGGTTAACCAAACTTTTGATTAAATTGTGCCCAAATACATTTCTATGAACACGTTAGCTCCGAACATCACAGCTGGCTTTGTCTACAGCATAGCAGTTTATTTTCATGAATATGTGCTTGCACGTTCATGTCATTTATAATAAAAATCATCTCCGTTATGATCTAGTTTTACAGAATATGATGCACCAATATCTGGAATTCGGGTTTTGATATTAGGCCCTAGGCCGATAGTCTATTCTTTCCAAAATAATTATATTTCAGACATTTATTAGGCATATGTGCAAAATACAATTAACTATAATTGCTGTAAGCTACACTTACACTTTGAAGAGCAGAGAGGACGTAGTTTGACTCCTGACAGTTCAGTCGAGTGAAGCAGGATGCTATCTGGAAATCGTCAATCTACCTCCAGGCTACAAGTGGTAAGGAAATGTGTGCATCCACAATTGTAGTCCATCGGCCTTCACTCTGCGTTTCACCCAGAAAAGTGAGAGTAAACTTGCACCGCATCGCATAGGTTACAGTATGTATATGTATATAACTTAACTGGCCATGTTGCGGGTTCATTTGAGAAGTTACTGATCTACATTTTACCACACAGTTAATGCTGTGCTAGCTTTATTCTGCATGCTAGTCATCTGCTTTGTTCCTTACCAAGTTCACTGTTGTTTTAAATACCCTGCGTTAACGCTGACAGTTTATTTAATCAAATTAGGTTGCGTTAACGCACTATTAACGTGCTAACTTCGACAGCCCTCGTAAAAACAAATGGTTATGAAGGTGTTAATACACATTATTTTTCACGCAGCATCATTAGATGGCTTTCTTTTTGTTTCTTTTAACTCAATGTCACAGTGACACGGAGTGCTGAATTTAGACCGGACTTTCCCTCACTCCCTCCTATACACACACACACACACACACACACTCACATGCACGCACGCACGCACACACACACACACACACACACACACACATGCACACACGCGCTGGACAAAGACATGGCCAGAAAGGCTGGCGATCACTCTCGGGTCACACTGCCTAACACGCCCTTATAAAACGGTATTGAATGGACTCTTATGTAACACACTATCAATTCCCAACCATCTGGGTCAACAAAGGCAGAGAAAGATCCATTCTACTATAGAGAGAACCCAGTGTGCCACCAACAAAATGTACACACAAAACGATAGAGAGACAGAAGAAGAGAAAGAAAGAGAATTGGAATTGAGTTTGAGAGAAAAATAGAGACAAAGAGAGAGAGAGAGAGAATTGGTTTAAGAGAAAAATAGAGAGAGAGAATTGGTTTAGGAGAAAAATAGAGAGAGAGAGAGAGAGAGAGAGAGAGGGAAAGAGGGAGAGAAATAACGACAGCTGCTTTCTTTGCCTGGTCGGTGCAGGACTCTGTGTCTATAACACACAAATGTTCCTGATTGACCTCGGGAATCCATATCCATGAGTGATACAAAATGTGATGTGTGTGTGTGTGTGTGTGTGTGTGTGTGTGTGTGTGTGTGTGTGGTGTGTGTGTGTGTGTGTGTGTATATGTGTGTGTGTCTGTGTGAATGTGTGTGTGCAAAAAGCCAAATAGCCCAACAAGCTTTGCTACAGCTCTTAACACAGTAAGGAAGCTGAGACAAGGCCAAGCACATATGTACACACCCACATACAATATGCTCACACACACACACGCCTGGACACATGCACGACACACACACACACACACACACACACACACACACACACCACACACACACACACTGTTGGAAGTAATGAAATGGAGGCATGACCAGCTCTGCCCTTTAGTCTGCCCCTTGATTCCCATAGCCATTGGTGACAAATGGCCGCCTCTGCCCTCTGCCACCATCGGCCGTGAATCAACTGGACTAGAGAGAAATCCAGTCTCAGCAGAGTGTGTGTGTGTGTGTATGTGTGTGTCTGTGTCCATGCGTGTGTGTGTGTATGTGTGTATGTGTGTATATATGTGTGTGTCTTTGTCCGTGTGTGTGTGTGTGTGTGTGTGTGTGTATTTCAATTTGTGTATTCAGGGCAGTATGTGTCTGTAGAGACACCAGGCCATTTATATGTGCTGAAGGTCTCAAACATCTAGAAAAAATAGGCTCCACTGTGAGTGTGTATGTTTGTGTCATAGGAAAACTGTGTGTCTGTGTGTGTGTGTGTGTGTGTGTGTGTGTGTGTGTTTGTGAGTGAAGCTGTATCTGCTCCCCCATAGACAGTCTATGGGACTGTTAACTGCTCTATTGTGGATTGTACTGTGTGTGTGTTACTGTGTGTGTGTCTTTCTGTTTATGGACTGAACGTGCTACTTAAACAGCATAATCTTCCTGAGCACAACGACTTTGATAGAGTAATTATGGAAAAAAAAAAAAATACACAGTGATAATGTCACTCGACACACACCACTGAGCAAACACCACACACACACACACACACACACACATTTCATATCTCATGCAGGACTGAGTTCAATGAAGCATGATCATGTTCACAGCTACCATGTTAGCCATACAGAAACACCCAACGCAATTATTTAAGAGGCATTTAAGAATGATTCACTTCAATATTTAGGCCAGTGCAATTACTCTGGGATACAGGCATATATCTAGGGGCAACACACACACACACACATGCATGCACGCTCTATCTCAGCCTCTAACACACCCTGTGAGTCAGAAAGCGACAATCGCTGAATTGGCGCTCGATGACATGAAAGTAAATCCTCCAATGAAAACATGACATGGTGAGACCTAATGAACCCAAGAGCCTGATGGCCCCCTGTGCCTCTGTGTTCAGTGGGGGGAGAGGAGGAGGGGAGCCCCCTAGAGGCAGGGAGGCCAGTGGAGGAGAGAGAGGGGCGGTGGGGGAGAGGAGAGGAGGAATCGAGTCCCCCCAGAGATTTAGGGGGAAAGAGTGGAGAGGAGTGAGGACCCCCTCCTGAGGCCGTGGGTTCAGTCAGGAGAGGAGGAATAAGGGGAGGTGGAGGAGTGAAGAGAGGAGGATAAGGGGAAAAGACGAGTGAAGAGAGGAGGAGTGGAGCCCCCAGAGAGACTTTGTGTTTGGCGGTAGAGTTGAGGAGTGGGGAGAAGAGGAGCAGGAAGAGAAGGAGTGGCGCCCCCTAGAGGCTGGAGGTGTAATGGGGGGGAGGATGACTAGGGAGAGGAGTAGAGTTAAGAGCGTCAGGGTTAAACGGTGGAGAGGGGGAATGGGGAGAGGAGTGGACCCTAACGGCACCCCACCTTCCTTTATGAGTGTGTGTCATCCCACCTTCCTCTATGAGTGTGTGTCACCCCAGGCTCTGCTCCCGGGCAAGCTGCTGACACACACAAACACTGCAGGTTGCCAAGGAAACACGCATGAGCAGGCCTGATGGAGGAGAGACGCACACAAAGGATATTGCTGATACACATAGGTCTATGCTTGGGCACGGCCTCCGTCTTTCGCAGACACAGACACACACACACACACACACACACACACACACACACACACACACACGTGCATTTTAAGTATGTGCTGACGCATATAAAATTAGGTGATTTCATTCACCCGACTGCTTAAGCACACCCTGCAGCTACACTTCCAATTAAAATAAGTGTGTGTGTGTGTGTGTGTGTGTGTGTTTTTATGTGTGTGTGTCCTTGTTTGCATACATCAGTGTGTGTGTGTATGTCTATGTGTGACTGTATTTATTAAGTTAAGTGTTTATGAAAACAGAAAAAGACATTTCTGCTGAATTCTGTTTTCCTTCTTCATCCCTATTAGTGTTGACAAGAGTGCAGCGCTGTTCCTGTCGCAGTTTTTGGGATCGCGGCTTTGCTTGCGCTTCAGGCTATAATTAATATGCCACTTTATTCATATGTTACATGCAAATAGTCAGGAGAACTAAATGAAATAATCGCTCCATATTTTAAAAAAATATAATTTAAAATACCAAAATACAGTTTCTAAATGACTCTAGTCCATTTCAGAAAACTGGCTTTAAACTGAGTCTGTACTGGCTGAGAGAGGTTCCCAGTGCGCAAGAGGCTGTTCTAATGTGGGCTGGATCCCTGTGCAATCTGGACTTGAGTGATGGGAGTGATTACAGTAAAAGTTGCCTCGTGTCAGACATGTTCAACAGCAGCTGTGCACGCTGGGGTGAGGAATGGGGAGGATCCATCGGGCTAGTCGCCACAGGAATACACACATGACCAACAAAACACATCTGCCTGCCCCTCTTTCTGTCTGTCTGTCTCTCTCTCTCTGTCTGTCTGTCTGTCTGTCTGTCTGTCTACTGTTCCATTCCACAGCCTTTCATAGTCCATCATTCAGTTGCTCTCTGCTCTCAGTCGAGGTCAGAGTCTTGTCTATACTCATCAATAATAAAATACATCTTTGTCAATTTCTATTTGCCAGTCGAAACTTTCCTACCCCTTGCCTCCTTATTTCTTTCTTTCTCTCTCTCTCTCTCTCCTCCACTTTCTTTTCCATCTATCTCTCTTCTCTCTGTAAGAATGTTAAGTATGAATGTCCTTGGCTAAGGACAAAGTCATTCTCAGTAACTATGTGTTGATGGATGACTGACTGACTGACTGACTGGCTTGGGTTGAGGGACAACTCCAACAGATGACGCCCCACCCAAAAACCCCCTCATTTTCTCCAAGATGGAGTCCTTACTACTGAGTCAACCGAGAACCAGCCTTCCAGTAAAGGGAAACCAGAGGCATTGCAGTTTCCTGTAACCTCGCTTCTTAACACACAAAGGGATGTAGCAGGGAATTTCAAATCATGGACAAAGACAACGCACCTTCAGTTTCAATTTTAGTCTTGAGTTATTTACCTTCTAGTCTTTTTTTCTAGGCTTTTTTACGTGCTCTTCTCAGAACCAGGTGCACTCAGGTGAAAGGATTTAACAGCAACCACCGGCACCACCTCCACAACCCTCCTCCCCCATCGCTCTTAAATTCTCAACACCACCTTCAGCTCAGCAGATACATGAACAGATGTGTTTGCCTCCAACAGCAATTAGGCAGGGGAAATACGCTGTCCTGTTTAGTGGTGTGGATAGAGAGAGAGAGAGAGTAAGAGAGAAAGTAAGAGCGAGAGAAAGAGAGAGGGATAGAGAGAGGGATAGAGAGAGAGAGAGAGCAAGTAAGCTCAGCATGAAAAGAGAGAGAACGAGAAGGTGGATAGTGAGAACGAGAGTATGAGAAAGAGTGACAGAGTGAGAAAGGTAAATCTGAGGCACATAGATGAGAGGCGGTGTGAGCTTTGTTGTGTGTTTTTCCTCTTTGCTCTCTGTACTCACAAACACATCCATGAGCATGTGTTCCAGAGTCATCTCCAGGTCTTCCAGTCGAGCCGAGAACGTCATGGTGCCTCAGAGGATCCAGCCAGCGGCAGGTGACTTCACCGCAACGTTCCAATTACAAAGATACTTCAACACCAGAGTAGGAATCCCTACATTACAGAAGCACCAGTAAAGTCTGCAAACTAATCCTTCGTGAAACCTTCAGATGACCTTCAGTGTCCTTCAAGTGGACGCTTCAGATGACCTTAAGTGTCCTTCAAGTGGACGCTGGGTGTCCTTCTCTGGTCTTCGCTTCATTTCCAAGACCACTAACTACCGACCCATCTGCCCAACGGTCCAGACACCAAAATAGGGTAAAGCACTCACTCACACACACACATGCTCACACACTTCCTTCCTCTCTGCTCTGAAGTGCTTGGAGGAATGACCAGCCGCTCTACCCGTCCTGCCCTCCTCTTACTCACACTCCTCTTCACACACATGCACACACACACTCATGCACACACACACGTGCACACACACCACACACAATTAGAGACTTCATGCAATTAGGAGATTTTAAGCAGTTCGATGGAGAGACTGTCCAGCTAAACCTAAGAGAGCAGTGGAAGACTAAAGCCACGAGGGGAAGACAGACATGGAACCTTTGCTCATGCCTTTTGTTTAAGGAAGCTATTTATAAATGCGATACTCAATTACAGAGGACGAAGCCTTCCTGTTTTTGAGGAGAGAGAGTATGTGTGTGGTGTGTGTGTGGTGTGTGTCACACTGGAGGGCTTTGTACTGTGAGGGCATCCAGGGCAGTGAGGGCCTGCAGTGGTCTGTCTGTGTCTAATGCCTGTCTCATTCACGCAGGGCCACGACATCAATGGGGCTTTGTGCTGCTCATTAGGACCTGAGACGGAATGCAGAGAGAGAGAGACAGAGCGAGAGAGAGAGAAAGAAAGAAGAGGGATACAGAAAAACACTTTGGCCTCTCAAAGTTGAGGCCCTTACGTAACACCCAGATATGTGTGTGTGTGTGTGTGTACAAAGGCATTGGGATGAGACCCTCGAGTCTCGAGACCATCACAGACGCGGCAAAATTAACAGGGCAAATAGACACTTCAGTACAGTGCATCTACGTATCTTCTACATCTTGTGCTGTGCATCTTGTGTCTTAAAGTGAATATGCTTCATCAGTTTGATAGCTGTGATTTCATCAGGTTTGATAGTTCTGCTTCCTCCAGAGCAGGTCTGTATGTTCCTACTAATATGTTTCTGCACCGCAGTTAGATGTAATGGGGCCGTTTTTAATGTGTCTCTGCTATCAATCTAAACTAAACTTAATGTGTCTCTGCTGGCAATCTAAACTACTCTGGACTCTTGCAAATGCTTTCACTCAGCCTGTCAGATATTACAAATCTCTATCAGACATTTCTAAATCTTACCAGAAGAACATGGTGCTAAGGGCTGAAAGGGCAGACAGTTGACAGTCCTATCACACCCAGTGTGTGTGTGTGCGTGTGTGTGTGTGTGTGTGTGTGTGTGTGTGCATTTGGAGAAGGCTCCATGTGGTTTCTGCGTTAAGCCACAGCCATTCAGTTCAGATGGGGTTTATTGTCAACGTTGTGTGTGTTTACGAGCGCTGAAGGAACGGACACATTCTGCGTCACTCTGGACAGAATGCTATGCTGCTCCCACCCATGTCAGACAGAGAGGCGCGCGCACACACACACACACACACACACACACACATACACACACACACACACACACACACACACACACACACACAGCACTGAAAGTGTCCACAGGCTACCTTTCAAGGCTACTTGAACAGGATGGCGTCCAAATGCATGGATTAATGGTGCTGTCAGCATGCCTGCTGGAGATGGCACTGTGTCTAATCTGGCTTTTGAGACTCTCTCTCTTCTTCGCCCTCCTTTCCTACAGACGCTCTTCTCTTTCTATGACCAAAGAGTCTTAGCAACTCAATGGCAAAAACAAGTTATCAATCACAGTAGATAGAGAGAGGGAAATACAGTGTGCTATTGATGCTCTGTTGGTAGGGAATTCTAATGCAACCGAAAAATGATTATGTCTGTGTGTATGTGCATGGTGTATGTGCAGTGTGTGTGTGTGTCTGTGTGTGTGTGCTGGATAAGTGTTTAGTGGAGGTTGTCCTTCTCCCACTCAGCTACCGCTGTGTTGGGATTTTCCCCTTTTAAACACACTCATAAACATACATACACACACACACACACACACACACACACACACACACACACACAATCTCTGCCCTCCACCCTATGTCCAGTTCAGTCTGTAATTATTGAAAACACAGTTGGCTCAGTAAATTATTGCTGCATGTCTTAGTAAATCATTACCACATGACAAATAATTTATAAATATTGATCAACAGTCATTCAGTCACAGCAATCCATCTATGTATTTATGATTGGAAGACATTTTGGCCTCTGAGAATCTCTGACCTGATATGTTTGCCATCTACAGTCTAACAAACATTTCAAAATCTCTGTTCATGTAGGTCAGATGAGGCATGGCTACACACACACACACACACACACACACACACACATTGAGGATTCCACCATTAGGCTCCAGACAAGAGACAGATTGCCGTGTGTCTGCTGAATGCTTAATGCTGACAACAGTGCGGAACATCAATCACAAACTCCCACAGCGTTGCTGAGAGCTGCCTCATATGGCTGCCATTTCTGTCTGAATGCAGCTGACACACACACACACACACACACACACCACACGCACGCACACACACACACACACACACACACACACACACACACACACACACACACACAGGTGCAACGGCACAAACACACATATGCAATGACACAAATACTCACACACACACACACACACACAAGCCCTCTGCATTCATCCGTTCCTCTAACCTATCTACTTTCCAACTCAATCCATTTATTTTCACTTTGAACAGCCATTACTCTACCTTTCTCTTTCTAGGTCTGTTCATCTGTCTGTCTATCAAGACTGGGAGTAACTAAAAAGATCAAGACATCCCAGAATAGTGTGAAAGCACACAAACACACACACACACACACACACACACAAACACACGATCTTATCCCAATTGGGAACATCAATATTGTCTTCATCGCTGATCAATCATTTGTGCTTGGGAGATGTGAGACCCTTATTGCCTTGTTCTATGGGAGGGTATAGAACTTGTTAGATAGTTCAACAGCCCTGCAGAGGAGTCAGTATGAGAGGGATATAAAGAGCTGATAAAGGCCTTGTCCACATGTAGCCGGGTATCTGATAAAACAAATATATTTTTCTACCATTTGGCCTGTCATCCACACATAAGCGCAGGACTATCTCCTTTAAAGTGGAGCCTTTGAAAAACTCTGACCAAAGTGAAGATTTGGAAAAACTCCTGTTTGACGTTTCAGTGTGGCTATCAATAACTGGAGTTTTACATTTTTAAACGTCACTAACTGCAACAATTGATGCGTAAACGCCACATATGTGCCCTTGTTTATGTCAGACAATTGACAGCATGGATCAACTGAGAAGCCTGTTACAACTCCCAATCAATATTTTCTTGTGTCTTGTTAACTTTATATTCCAAAACGACACCATAGCATTTCCACCATACGAACGAGCCTCCTGGCGCCATCTTTCATGTTTTGCGGAAATTACTTTTAGGCAACCACTCCCAACTACTGGTCTGGTATGCTTACAGCTGCGTTTAGGAGCGAAATTCTGTGGTTTTGTGTGGATGAGAATATATTTAAAACAGTCGTGTGTGGACTCAAGAGTTTTTAGAAAACGGAGGACAGCAAATGTGCGTTTGTAAAAATACCCGCCTACGCCTACATGTACATGGCCAAAGATGGAGATCAGGGTCACCCAAATATGATAAGAAAGGCCAACTGGAAGACCATTGTTAGCTAAGTAGATGCTGGGTCAGAGACACACTCAAACACAAAACATACACAGACAAACTCTCACACACACACGCAGTGCATTACATATAAACAGCACATGCACGTGGTCGGACACATAAAACACAATATCATCACTCAGTACGGTACGGCCATACTCTCTCTCTCTCTCTCACACACACACACACACACACACACACACACACACACACCACCACCAAAAATAAATGTCTAAAATATCTAAATATCTGTGTTCATTCATGCATATACTGTACAGTTAGGCCATACTCTCTCTCTCTCACACACACACACACACACACACAAACTGCGCTCATAGATATGCCAAACAGATGTGAATTTTGTGCAAAGGGAGCAGATAGATGAATCTGTGTGAAGCTGCTACTGATCACGTCTTACCTTGAACAGGAACATGGTGAATGCAGGTAAATGACCCAGCCGGCCACGCACAGAGAGACCTCCACATGCACCCCCACAGGCACCTCCACGGGTGCCTCCACGGGCGCCTCCACGGGCACCTCCACGGGCACCTCCACGGGCGCCTCCACAGGCACCTCCACAGGCACCTCCACCGGCACCTCCACGGGCACCTCCACAGCTGCCTTCCGCTCCCTCCTGTGCCACCTACTGGGTCAGATCAGGTGCACCGCGGTGCGTCCCCGTAACCCCGTGCCGTCATGGCAACCATCAGGACAAACATCAGGTGCGCAACCAACCAGCACCCGTCTTTGCTCCTCTCGACGTACTGCTTGCCAACAAACTGTGGAGGTGTTGCCACGGGTCAAAAGATCCAGCCCATATCACTCATCTCCAGACAGCCACACAGGTCCCGATAGCACAGGTAAACGCCAGTGTGTGTGTGTGTGTGTGTGTGTGTGTGTGTGTGTGTGTATGTGTGTTCAGCAGAGAAAACGCTGCTCACGCCAGTTGACAGATTAAGCGAATGTGAGGGAAAAGCCGTGAGTCTGAACATCCGTCTTAGCCCTAATCTATTTCAGTGTGTGACCCAAGCCTCTTTGGCGTGTGGGCACTAATTAACATCACACAGCTAATCTGGGTCTCTGGGTCTCCAGGCCGCACAGGTGCTCAGAGTGGACACTGTTACCTCTGTTGACTGAGGGGTTAACAAACAACAACAAACTTCTGCACACACACATCACTAAATGGCACGTGTATAAACACAACATCGAGGTGATATATCAAAAACAATAATAATAATAATAATAATAATAATAATAATAATGTGTGCCATTCTAATGTGGCATAGTTGCTATAACTACACTGCATTTCAAAGCTATTGTACAAAGCTTCCAGGTTTGGGAATGTATATGTGTGTGTGTGTGTGTGTGTGCATGCGTGTGTGTGTGTGTGTATGTGTGTGAGAGAGATAGATAGATAGATAGAGAGAGAGAGAGAGAGAGAGAGAGATGATGGGAATGACACTCCTGTTCTGCTTCCTCTGCACTCTTTCACTGTGTGTTCTGCTTACAGCATGCCTTTCTTCCATCACCTCTCCTTCTCTCCCTCCCTCTCTCCATCACTCTCTCTCCTTCTTACCTTCCTCTCCCTCTCTCTATCTTTCTGTCTGTGTTGTGAAAAGGCTTAAGAGCATTAAGATCAGCTCTGCTCCTGAAATAACCCTGAGGCGAGAACACACCACCACTGGGTGAAAAACACACACACACACACACACACCCTTGCATGTAAACATGCAGCACACAAACACACACACACACACACACACATGCAAATACGCAACACAGACACTCACACATGAAAACACAACCACTCACGCACACACATACACACACACACACACACACACACACACACACACGCTCCAAGCCACAGAGCTTTGTTTTTCTGCCTGGAGTACAGGTTGTGAGTTTACATATTAAATATTTCCCGTCAGGTGTGCCAGGAAGAAGGTCACATTGGCCTGAAGGGGAAAGACACAAATGTGGCTCTACTCAGTGTAGGAAAAGCCCCTTGTGTGTTTGCACATACCTAACCATGTTCCCACCCCTGTGCCCAGACTAACTTCCCCTACGGGGGGCAGAGTGGCACGTCTGTGTGTGCTGCCAATGATCTTACCTCCACAAGTGTAACTGATAGTCTTCCCCATTTGGAATGGATTTTTCGTCATCATGGACCGACTGAAAGTATGTGAACCCTCTAACAAGAGAACTGTAGGTTGCACATGCCAGAGTTCACCTTTTTATAGTAGTAGTAGTGTAATATAGTGGGACTTGATGGAAACCAAGTCTTAAGACCTTCTAGAATCCCATCAGAATGCTGGCTAAGGAGGAGACCAATTAGGATTCTATTCATCTGAAATCTCAGTCAAATGGACAGAACACTTGAACAATAATTACAGTCTTGAAGCAGCTGACTGCACCCCAAACTGCCTGGCTGTTATTACTCTGCTAGAACATTCCTAGGGGATATCAGGCTTATGGCAGAATTGTGTTGACTAATTGATATGAGTGTGGGCTTTGTGATGTCCTTGGTTACTAAGATCCAAACACACACTTGACTTGGAGTGTGTTTTTACATCTGCATATCGGTGTGTGTCAGCTTTACATCAAGACAAAAACATACTGCAGTAGCAAAAAGGACTTTGTAGAGCACACAATGACAAATCCTCTTTTGCCTGGCAATAATGCGTTGTGTGAGGCTTTGTATTTTCATGTGTGACTGTGTGTTTGGCATATTTACATGTCAATGTGTGTGTGTGTGTGTGTGTGTGTGTGTGTGTGTGTGTGTGGAAGGGGAAACACAGAATCACTGTCCTTTTGCTGAGTCACTTTCTGTACCTCTACAAGCTCATCTCAATATATGGGCCAATCTTTCTGTGTGTGTGTGTGTGTGTGTGTGTGTGTGTGTGTGTGTGTGTGTGTGTGTGTGTGAATATCTCCTCTGTATTCTGGCTCAGTTCTCTATTTCAGCAAGGTGACCGCCACTGCAGCAGGGCTGACAGAGCTGTGGCGCCATCGCTAGACACACACACACACACACACAGACACACACACAGACACACACACATACATTTTAGTTACTTCTCTCATCTGTGTGTAGACAGATAGCCTGAGTAGAAAGTCCTTGATGATCTGATCCGCAAACACACACACACACACACACACACACACACACACACACACACACACACACACACACGCGCACACACACACAGATACACACACACACACTCTTGCAACAAAAGCCCACACAGAAGCTGGCTCTGAGTGTGTGGAGTGTTTGAGCAGCTCAGTTAGAAAGGCACTAGAGTGAGTCACGCCTATGAATTTTCTGCCCCACTAACGCTAGCCCACTTTCCCTCATGCTGCCGAACCACAGGCCCGGAACTTTCTGCTTGAAACACACACACACACACACACACACACACACACACACACACACACACACACACACACATACACACACACATATATACACATCATCAGACATCAGGCATCAGGCGTGCAGGAGAATCCCAACATGTGCACATATGTGCATGTTCCTGTCTGTGTGTGTGTGGGTGAGTGTCTATGCACACATGTCTACAGATGTATGTTTTTGTGTGTGTGTGTGTGTGTATGAACTGAACTGAACTGAATACTTAAAGTATACATCTATGCAGACATCTCTTAGAGTGATGGTGTGTGTCTTTGTGTGTGTGTGTGTCTCTTCGCATGCGCATGTGTGTGAGTGTGTGGGAGTAATAGGGTCTGCGGTGGTGGGCTATCTCTATCTCTGAGTGCAATGGTGTGTGTGTGTGTGTGTTTATGTGTGTGTGTGTGTGTAGGGTCTGCGGTGGTGGACTAAATGCAGTGAGGAGCAGGTAAATGTTTCATGAACACACTGACTGCATTTTTAATGGAGAACTCAAGATCATGGAGGAGGTCCTGGGAGTTTCCAAAAGGAGCAGAGAACACTGCAGCTGCAAACACACACACACACACACACCTGTCCCTGGGAGTCTCTGAGCAGACTTATAGCCACTAGGAATCTGGAAACCCCTGACGAGTGCATCGTGCATTTCAAAGCAGTCTGAGATTCCAACAGTTTCAACAAACACAGGAACACTAACATTTGTAAGAGGCCAAATACAAGACAAGTGGCCGCCACCACAAGGACCAATGAGAAGCCCAGAACTACTTTTGTGTGGATTTGATGGCAATAGGTGGCAGCACTTATATGACAAATAAATATGCAGTCCCCACCCTAGAAATGATTTAATCCAACCCAGATGCTATCTGATTTTAGTGTGTATGATCAGTTGCCAGTTGAAAACACACACACACACACACACACAATGATTTTCACACACACACAATGATTTTCACACATTCAGAAACCTCCATCTTCTTTCTTCCTCTCTTACCATTCCTCCATCTTTCATCATCACTGTGATTACCATACACACACGGCACTGTAGACACACACACACACACACACAGTAATTACAGCCTGTCAACACGGCCCTGCCAGACCACGGCCAGAGACCTGCCAGCAATACTCTGTTAAAGAAGAAATGTGCTGTGAATCAGTCAATAGCCCTGTTGTTCAGGGTCACTGTCTGTAAGACAAAGAAACTACTTTCAAGAAAGTTTTACACAACATAGACCAAATAGCGAATCAATAACTTTGTTAACTGAATGGGGCATAGCGAAATTAAACTGAAAGTGAGTCTCTGTGCCTCAATTAGTAAATGTTAACTGTCGATTTGCTACTGACAGCACTCATGTACGGGCTATGGATTGATTCACATCAGATTTCTCCTTTAAACATGCTAAAATGTAGAATCAAGGTAGCCAAGAAAGTAGCCAAGAAAGTATGCAGATGAGAGGAGAGAAATGAAGTATGCACAGAAAGGCGACAGGGTGCAAAGTTAAATTTGCATGCATACTAAGATATTGAGTATACACTCAGTTAAATATACATGTACATGCATACAGGCTTTGAGTATGCATTCACTGAGTGAAGAACAGTATGGGTGAAGAACAGTATCAAGAGAGAGATGCAGAGATTAAGTGTGGGGAGGGGTAGAGAGGAGAGGAGAGACGGAGGGGAGGAGAGGAGAGAAGAGAAAAAGGGGAGATGGATGGAGCAGGGAAGAAGGAGAAAAGGGGGAAAATATAAAGAAAGACAGGAGAAAAGG
>PYXC01000946.1:902500-905000 GCA_015244755.2 Tenualosa ilisha
ATACGTGTGTGAGTGTGTGTGTGTCTGTATGCACATGTGTGTGTGTCTGTACACGTGTGTGTGTGTGTGTGTGTGTGTGTGTGTGTGTGTGTGCGTGTGTGTGTCTGCATGCATGCATGTGTGTGTGTGTGTGTGTCCTCTGAACTGCTCCTCCTTTTAGCTCATCTCCTGTCATGTATCCCATGAGTCACAACCCCAATTTCCACAAAACTAGATTTTCATTCTGCAACAAGAGCTGCTCTCTTCCACCATCTCTCCCTCTCCCTCTCTCTTTCTCTATCCCTCTCTCTCACTCTTTCCCATCTCTCCCTCTTTCTTTCTCTCTCCCTCTCTCTTTCACTCCTTCCCTCTCTCCCTCTCCCTTTCTTTCTCTCACCCTCTCTCTCGCTCACTCTTTCCCAACTCTCCCTCTCTCTTTCTCTCTCCCTCTCACTCTTTCCCATCTCTCCCTCTCTCTTCCTCTCTCCCTCTCTCTCTCACTCTTTCCCTTCTCTCTCTCTCTTGTCCTCTATTTCTTTCTGACTCCATCTAGGCTAAGGTTCTTTGGTGAAAGATCCCAGTTAAATTTCCACAAACACACAACACAAACATACATCACATCAGCACTGCGCTGCTATCCTGTAATATAGCAATGGGCATGAGGCTGCATACAGTAGGTATATAAAGAGAGAACGAATCTCTCTTCTCTTCCTCTCTTTCTGTCACTCTTTCCCACACACACCTCAGCGTCCTCAGGTCACCATGGAAACAGCAACAAGAGAATGAGAGCAAGAGAGAAATAGAGAGAGGACTTTGAGCGTTGTCTTCGTGGTAACACTACGGCAGCTAACACGGATCACGCTAACACGCTCCCCTAATTTCCTCCCTGTTTTAGCTCTTCTGTTCTCACTTCATCTCTGCCTCCTGCCTTAACACATAATTGGAAGCCCCCTTTGCAATTTTTATGAGTCCTGACTGGCACAGAGAGAAGAATTATTCACATGAGGGGAGGGCAAGGGAATCCCCTCCTCTTCATATGGGCCAATAGCAGACTAAAGATAGCAAAGTCGCCATTATAATTAGGAAGATCTCTCTGTCTGCCTCTCTCTCTCTCTGTCTCTTTCTATCTCTCTCTCTCTCTCCTGACCTACTTATAACAGATTTGAATTTCTAATTCAATTAAGCAGGGAGCGGCTGCCAGCCAGTATATGAGACATGTGAATGCATTACAGTGCATGGTTAGCAATGTCCTCAGATGCTGGCCCAGTCAATTAGCACTGTGTTTAACCTCCAATTAACCCCCCATTCATGCCTGATCTCACAGGGGCCAATAGCATTTTCATTAAGGTGAAAACACAGCGTGTTAGGAAGCTGTACAGACTTGCTGCCAGCTCCCTGATACAGTGCACTGCAATGTTTGGCATCTTATAAGCTGCTATGTGGCGCTTTCATGAAATAAACCTACTTTTGGTTTGAGTGCCAGATTAGCAGTCCCTTCTATTGCATTTACTACAGTGGGCACCAGTGGGCAATCTGTGATAATACAGAGGAGCCACCAGTTGGTTCATGTGCTAACTCCATGGGATATCTGAACAATATGGTGCTTAGGCAGACAGGACATTATCCCAATATGACTTTACTTTCTGTTGTGTTGATCTGTGTGTGTAGGTGTGTGTGTTTGTGTGTGCAAGGAAGCAAGTTGAGTTAAAGTCAACAATCAGGATGTTTTACACAAAGTGTGTGTGTCCTTCATGTTCATGGCCATTTTGGAGTACTGTGAAGATCTTGACCACTTCCACAGAGTCACACAATGATCTGCCAGTTTCACAGTGCAGGAAACGAGGCGTTAACAAAAGGTTTTAACAGGCTTGGCTTCACTGAATCAAGGTGACGTCTGTGCTTTGAATTTCTCACTGGCATTAAATTATGTAAAAAAAAAGACATACGCCAACAAAATCCCAAAAAGCCGAGGAGACATTTTTGGATCTCCAAAAAAGAATCAAATCCATTTAGCTAATGCTAGTATTGATATAGCGGTAGCACTTACATTTATGCATTTAGCAGATGATATTATCCAAAGCAACTTACATTTGTTAACTATCAATTACATCAGGGCCAGTCTCCAGCTTAGAGCAACTTAGAAGTAAGTGCCTTGCTCAAGGGCACAACAGCGGTGGCAGCCAGAATTTAAAACCACAATTTCCAGGCCACTAGCATGCTAGCCAGGTTCCTTAACCCACACGCTACCACCACCCGGTAACACACTTACTCATGAATATGAAAACAAATAGGGATGTATCAGCTACACACTCATTTCATTTCATTGGACTTTAAGTGTCAAGGCAAAGTGTGTGTGCCTCTATCTGAATGTGAGTCTTTCTATATCTGCATGTATATATATGTGTGTGTGTGTGTGTGTGTAAGAGAGAGAATGAGGAAGAAGAGGAGAGATAGAAAGAGAAAGAAAGTGTGTGTAAAAAAGAGAGAGGGAGAAGAGAGATAGACACTCTCACTCACTCAC
>PYXC01000946.1:912500-922500 GCA_015244755.2 Tenualosa ilisha
AACATGCCGGGAAACATATCACATAAAGTGATTGGCAAACATAATCGCCTGGGCGCCGTCACGACGGCAGCACAAGTTGAAAGAATTGAAAGATAATCACCCATCTTTGATCTCTACAGGCCACCCCGAAAAATCATTCCACCGGTAATGAGTAAAAATATGATGCTTTTAATCACTTCTCACACAGCTATGCATATCAAACTTCCATCTCCTGCTGCATGCTGAGATTTTCAAGATGTTTCATTTGATACTGAATCAAGCCTCTGTATTTGCATCCACTTTCATTCATACACTCCAACATACTAGGCCTATTTGTACCCAGAGTGGGTTGCCTTCAGTCTGTACCTAACTATTTGTACCTAGAGTGGGTTACCTTCAGTCTGTACCTAACTATTTGTACCCAGAGTGGGTTACCTTCAGTCTGTACCTACTTATTTGTACCCAGAGTGGTTACCTTCAGTCTTACCCTAATTGTACCCAGAATGGGTTACCTTCAGTCTGTACCTACCTATTTGTACCTAGAGTGGGTTACCTTCAGTCTGTACCTACCTATTTGTACCCAGAGTGGATTACCTTCAGTCTACCTATTTGTACCCAGAGTGGGTTACCTTCAGTCTGTACCTACCTATTTGTACCCAGAGTGGTTACCTTCAGTTACCTATTTGTTACCTTCAGTCTGTACCTATTTGTACCAGAGTGGTTACCTTCAGTCTGTACCTACCATTTGTACCCAGAGTGGGTTACCTTCAGTCTGTACCTACCTATTTGTACCTAGAGTGGGTTACCTTCAGTTACCTATTTGTACCAGTGGTTACCTTCAGTCTACCTTTTGTACCCAGAGTGGGTTACCTTCAGTCTGTACCTACCTATTTGTACCCAGATGGTCTAGTTACCTATTTTACCAGGTTACTTCAGTCTGTACCTACCTATTTGTACCCAGATGGGTTACCTTCAGTCTTACCTATTTGTACCCAGAGTGGTTACCTTCAGTCTGTACTACCTATTGTACCAGATTTACTTCTCTTACTACTATTGTACCAGAGTGGGTTACCTTCAGTCTGTACCTACTTTGTACCAGATGGTTACTTCATTGTACCTACCTATTTGTACCCAGAGTGGGTTACCTTCAGTCTGTACCTACCTATTTGTACCCAGAGTGGGGTTACCTTCAGTCTACCTATTTGTACCCAGAGTGGGCCTTCAGTCCTACCTATTTTCCAGTTTACTCGTCTACCTATTTGTACCCAGAGTGGGTTACCTTCAGTCTGTACCTACCTATTTGTACCCAGAGTGGGTTACCTTCAGTCTGTACCTACCTATTTGTACCAGAGTGGGTTACCTTCAGTCTGTACTACCTATTTTACCCAGTGGTTACCTTCAGTCTGTACCTACCTATTTGTACCCAGATGGGTTACCTTCAGTCTGTACTACCTATTTGTACCCAGAGTGGTTCCTTCAGTCTTACCTTACCTCAGTCTGTACCTACCAGAGTGGGTTACCTTCAGTCTACCTATTTGTACCCAGAGTGGTTACCTTCAGTCTACCTATTTGTACCCAGAGTGGGTTACCTTCAGTCTGTACCTACCTATTTGTACCCAGAGTGGGTAACCCTCAGTCTGTATGCTGGGTTTGCTCTGAAAATGCTCTCCTAAATCATTCCACCCCAGCTACTGCAAAGCCATTCAGGGGAGACGAAAAACTAGCACGAGAAAAGAACACAGAAAAACATGTTGAAATATAAAGACCCCCTCCACACACACACACACACACACACACACACACACACACACACAGACACACTCCCACACACACACACTCCTCTTCTCCCACCCAGAAAAATTGCTCAATATGTGTAGCAGGCCTTTAGCATTATCCCATCGATAAAGCACCCAGTGAGACTGAAGCCCCATGGACACATGAGTGCAGTGACAGACAAACATATCATTTTTATGGGCCCATTTCTTGCCATTTGCAGAGAGATTTGCTGCCCTGGATACTGAGGAGGCCCACAATTTTGCACTGAGCATCCATGATTTCATCGTAAGTCAGACCTGGTGATTATGGAGCCAGTCTCATGGCACATGGCAGCTCTGTGTGTGTGTGTGTGTGTGTGTGTCTCAGAGGGTGGTGGAGCGACGGCAGATGGAGATGGACGACGCTCTGTCTCCATGGAGTGATTCCGACACACACACACAAGTCCGCCCGCCTGCCCTTGACTACTCCCCTGAGTGTGTGCTAGAGTGTGTGTGTGTGTGTGTGTGTCAGTGATTGCACATATTAGAGATGATGTATAACATGTTACAGAGCCAGATTTCAGCAGTCTGGGGCTGCAGTGAGAGCACATCAGAGCAGGTAATCTCTCTGTCGGCTCCATTAGATACGTGCTCTAATATTGGAGAGAAAATTGAGGTGTTCTTACTCCGGGGAGGGGGGGCGGGGAACACATCAAAATAATGAAGATGATGCCTGTTTCAAAACAACCTCTAAAAGCCTCGCAGAAAAAACCTTATGACATAAATCACCTCACCGCTCAAAACATCATCAGCACTCCCAGCCCTTCCTTGAGGGCCTCTTCCGTTCTGAGGCAGGGCTGACCTTTTTTTAAACGCCGGCCGAAAAAACAATCCATTCACCTCCGTGACCTTCAGAGGCTCCTTGCCCTTCTGGTGATGCTGAGGCTTTGTCGGCGAGGTTTAATTTTCTTAATCAGACAGACGCACGCTGCCACCGAGGAGAGGCCGGAAATGTCACATGGAGATTAGACTGCAGGCAGTGGCGTGGGCCAGGTCACTGAAGACGGAGTCTTTTGGGCAGGGTTGTGTGTTAAGTCTAGTTTGAGGTCTGCTGAGGCTGCCCCCCCAACTAGAGTTGATCTAATTAGAAAACATATGAAGCTGCCCTATTTTCACTTCTGTCCCTTAGCACGTGTCCTCGGCAGACATCACCGTCATTACTTGCATCCAAACGTTTAATCTATTATGTTCTTTTTCTTTTCTTTATTTTTAATGTGAATCCTTCCCTCCATCTTCTGTAATATATTCCTTCTCTTCTTGTCTCTGTGTGCTCTTCAGTGAGTTAGCATGCTAATGCTAATGCTGAATGCTAATAGCTTATAGTCAATTAAGGGCAATCTCTGTTTATTTTCTTTGGATCTGCTATCTAATGTTTCTTCTGAGTCTGTGTAAAAGCTTTAAATAGGTCTATTGAGTACAAGTTCATTTACCTTCATTATTCAGAGATACGAGTGCAATTTAAACCCAAAGACCCAGCATTCAGGAGCACATATTATGGACCCTTTATTTTAAGACAAGAGAATATGTTCAGGTTACGCTCTACCTAAACTAATAATAAAAACATTAAACATCAGTTAATGCCCCAAACAACGTAGCCATTCAGTGTCACAGGAAACCACAAATCCTCATAATGTTTATTCATTGGTCGTTAGTACTGGAGTGTTAAATGTTAGGTGCCGAGTCTCACCACATTTGCAGCTTCGGCTGCATCTGCCGCACAACAGCACATATGTCTCAGCTGTATGTACGTCTCTCTGTCTTCGTGAGAGATGATGATGACTTTTTCGTAATGACTCTCATATCATGGAAATCGCTGTCTGAGAGCTTAAAATGCATCAGAAATGAATTTAGGATTAAATCCAAATGGAAAAGCATTTACCATTCAAATTACCCAATTTCAGAATGATTTCTGTGGACGTAGATAGATAGAGGTATTGTGGACCCAAATGGTCTCAATACATATCAGGACTACCAAGCCAAACGTCCTCCCAGATGTGCGGCGGTAGCCTGGCCTCAGTCGGTCACAGCTTTCTCATTAGTTCTAGTCGGATTACTCAAAGCATGAATTTGCATCACACAAATTTGCTGATCACTGCATGCTACTTGGCGGCAGTAGCGTAGTGGTTAAGGACTCTGGCTAGCGTGCAAGTAGCCTGAAAAGTTGTGGGTTCAAATCCTAGCTGCCACCATTGTGCCCTTGAGCAAGGCCCTTAACCCTAAGTTGCTCTAAGAGAGACTGGCCTTGAACAATTGATAGTTGACAAAATGTAAGTCACTTTGGATAAAAGGGTCTGCTCAATGCATAAATGTACTTTGGACCAATAAAATAGCCCATGGCAAGGGCTCTCGATGAAGGGGAAAGCGCTTGATATCACATGCGCATGCAACAACTCTTTGAATTTCAGTTTCCAAATTGTGACAACCCTACATGTTTATGACAAGACATCTGAGATGGATTTGGTGCTCACTGATTGCTCACTGACCCACTCTGACATGAGCATTAAAGCACATTATACCATACTGGGTTAAGTGAGTTGGCTCCAAACAGACCATCAAAAGTATAACAACAACAGCATGCATCACCATTCAACCCCACATCTAACACCGGTCTTGGCACTGGGCTCTGTAGGTTTTATAAACAACCAGGCTGGCTGGTGTGGAGCAGTGGGATGAAGTCTTAATCCCTGTCAGTCAATGGGGAAGATGGTAAGATAACCTACTGGCTCCGCCTATGTGTCTCTGTGTGGAACAGTGTGTGTGGCAATTACTGGGAACAGGGCTACTGGTCCTATCACCTAATTCACCCAATCACAACATCCAGCGGGACACTGATAAGACGGCCACACACATGGTCACACACACAAACATACACACACACACACACACACACAAACGCACACACATAGTCTCTCCATGAGGAAATTGAAAGGAGATGCCGCAGGTTTATGTGCTGACCTCAACATGTCATTGTGACTCTGGGAAACTGATATATCTGAACCGTGGGGATCTATCATGGGATCTATAACTGTAGTCTTCATCATTTCATTGATGCTTTGTTGATGATATCTTTTCTAAATATATTATCACGAGATCTAAGCAGACCTAGTCTTCCCTTATTGTTCTAATTTATATAGAAGTTTACATCGTTTCATAAATGAGAACATGTTTATGAAAACATTACTAACAGATATAACATTAAAAATTAAACATTGTTTGCTATTGATGTTTATATTAATTATATACATTATTTATTGAACCTCTTAACTTTCTTCCCAACAGTAAACGCAATTGCATCTTTAGCAGCTCAATCTGTTAGTCCCTTTGCTGTGTTTTGTTCTGTTTTGTTCTGTTCTGTGGACTCATACTCCCTCTAGTGGAGGAGAGATGCAAGTGCTGCTTATTCCAGCTCTCCCTCTCTATTGGCTCATGGACTCATTCAGTTCTTTTGTTAAAAGGTTTAAAATGAATTAGAACCAAAGAATACATAAAAAAAACAAACATATTAATGATTAATATATATCTGTTCACTTCCTGGACAATTCAATGAGGATGTGACCAAACAGGAATATTACTTCAATGTGACCGAACAGAGTATTATTTTAATATATGCTACAGATGTTTATATATATATAAAACCTCTGATTACAGCACATCCTGAAACTTAATAAAATCATTGCTATCATTCCTACATACGTTATAGATTGAAAATTGCCTTCCAATGGAATTACCCTTCTGCCTCTTCTGAAGTGGCTTTGTTATCAAGTGCAAGTCTATGTGGTCTTGTGATCTATTTCTACCTCAACTCCACTCTCTCTCCATCATTTAGTCATTATATATCTATATGACAATTATTATTACAGCAATCTGCAGTGGTCATTGTACAACTCAGGAGACGAATGTTTGCCTAGATAGCTCTCTGACAGGGACAGTGTGTGTGTGTGTGTGTATAAATTATTAATTATGCCTGATCGATCTCTGCCTCCATCAGATGACAATGTGAGAGAGAGCAAACAAAGGAGAGAGAGAGAGATGGACAAAGTGTGTGTGTGTGTGTGTGTGTGTGTGTGTGTGAGAGAGAGAGAGACAGAGTGACTAAGAGAGAAAGAGAGACATTCTGTATATTTTTTTAACTGGGCCAAAAAAGGACAGAGGGTGTTGGAGTTCATTTTGCTCACCATGGAAACTAAGTAAGCCTCTTGTTTGAGAGCTGAGGGGTAAACAGGAGTGTAGCCTCAAACAAACAGTATGTCACATCAATAGCAATTATTTGCTAAATGAAGATACAATCAATAGCTATCTTAATAACTTCAATAGCATTATCAAATAGCATTATCAACATCACATTGTTTGTATTTCTTATCCTGTGTGTATTTCTTAATCATGATAGTATTCAGTGTTCAGTATCTGTTGCCTTCGATAATTGATGATATTTGTGATATTATTATTTCACATGACAACAGCATCCTCCTCAGAACACAAAGCTGAACACACAAATCATGTGAGCACCAGCACTAAGACATGGTAAATTAATATGGCAAAATAATCATTCCTCTGCTCAATATTTCTCTAAAAAGAACATTCTGTCATGCTGGATCCATTCAAGTTGAAACAAATTAAACAATTTTCTTTCATGAGGTTTGCAGTGACTGAATATTGTCAACAATCTTCTTTCATGAGGTTTGCAGTGACTGCATATTGTCAACAATCTTCTTTCATGAGGTTTGCAGTGACTGCATATTGTCAACAATCTTTCATGACGTTTGCAGTGGCTGCATATTGTCAACAATTTTCTTTCATGACGTTTGCAGTGGCTGCATATTGTCAAGGAGGAAAGCTGATGTGTCAGATTATTTCCGTTTTTTCTGAACACCACCCAAGTGTGACAGCTGAGACAGAAACACATTATTGCAAAGCCGCCCCCCCCTTCTCTCTCCCTTTCTCTCTCTCTCTCTCTCCCTCTCTCTCTCTCTCACTCTCTCACATGCAAACACACCAAAAAACACACACATTCACAAGACTTCAACAACCACACATGCACAGACATCTTTACACACAAATACACACCTATCTCAGTCGTACAACACACACACACACACACACACACACAAAGCAACTCTAGCAGGAAGTGAGTCAGTGTGTCACCCTCACACCTCTCTCTCTCTCTCTCTCTCTCTCTCTCTCTCTGAGCAAAGTCTGAACTAGCAGAGCGTGAGACTGGTTCTGCTCCAAGCCACCAATCAAAGGTCGGGGAGCTGCCAGCCTTTATTAGACACATGCACAGAACTCAGAACAAGCGGAACCGGCAGCTTATCCGCCCTCTAGAGCTCTCCTTAGCCTCTGTTCATCGAGGTTCCATCCATGTTCTGATAGCATGGCGCTCATCGCGGGCACAGCCCCTGACGCTGAGGCACGTGTGTGTGTGTGTGTGAAATCCCTGCAGTGGTGTAGGGAGCAGATAAAGAGGCTGCATTAATTGCTCTCAGATGAGCGCGGGCAGGAAGAGAGAAGCTCATTTTAAACACAGAGAGCATTAGGCACAGGACCGACTCAACTCCTCTCCACTCCACTGCTGGCTTCATTAGAATGATTTCAAACAGAGCTAATCCTGATGGGCAGGTGGCCCCCTGCAGGTCGAACCCCCCTACATCCACACCCACGAACACACACACACACACACACACACACACACACACACACACGCACACACACACACACACATACATACACACACACCTACCCCCCTGCCAGCAGGAAGGAGCCACTGCAGGAAACGCACACACTCATCAACGCAGGGGTCTCTTGTTACAGATAGCAGAGCGTGTGTTAGCGCTGCATGCTAATGCTCTTACAGTGAATGAATCACCATGTTCATGCATTAGATTACCTTTAACACATCACACCAAGCATGGCCTCACTCACACTGGCATTATGTGGGTAGGTGAAGATTTACATGCACTTTTACAAAGACATTTTTCATTACAACTTATTAACACTGAGGAAACTTAAATTGAACAGACTTCTCATCACCCCGTCCCCTTCTCTACTCTCTTACTCTCTGAGTCTCCTTGCCTCTTTTCTCTTGTCCTCTCTCTCTCTCCATCTCTCTCTCTCTTTCCCTCTCTCTCTCTCTCTCTTTATCTCACGCAGGGATGCTTCTGTGATTTTACCAGTCTAGTGTATAATAAGGTAGTCCATCATAACAACAAAAGATCTGCCAGCACGATAGGAACATCCATATGGAACACAGCCTAGTCCCTTGGTAATAAACTCCCTTTCACACACACACACACACTCTCAAACAACAAACAGAATGAACAATGTGTGCATGTTGATAACTCCAAACACAGACTACACAAAACCTGTGCTCTTCACACAAACACACAGTCCTGTGTGAGTAAGCCAGACCTCAGAAATGTATGCTATCAGAAAATTACAATCAAGTCTCACACACTCTCTCTCACACACACACACACGCCTTCTCTCTCTCTCTGTGTCTCTCTCTCACACACACGCACACACACACACACACACACACACACACACAAGAGGAAATCTTCAGAGTCCGACATCTGCTGTGTCTCAGAAGCAGATGGTGCCCTACACACGTGGCATGGCATCTCCTGTGCCACCCGTGCCCCTCTGTGCCCCCTCCTATGCCCCCCCCACCTGTGTGCCAGTGCAAGGGGTGGAAAAGAGAATGGGAATGAGAGAATGAGAAAGGGATGCCCGACAGGCACAGAGTGCCTCTATAACAGCCAGTCTAGGGAGATTCACTCTTCTCAACTACCCTCATAAGCACACCAGAAAGTTTGCTGGACTAAATACACACGCAGACATACAAATGTATAGAGTATACTATACACACACACACACACACACACACACGCACACACACACACACACCCAGGCAAACAGACACACACACACACACACACACACACACACACACACGCACATACACACACACACACCCAGGCAAACAGACACACGCGCGCGCGCACACACACACACACACACCCAGGCAAACAGACACACACACACACACACACGCACATACACACACACACACCCAGGCAAACAGACACACACACACACACACGCACACACACACACTACTGCACGCCATGCAAAAAAAAACTGACCTGAAGATGAAAGATCATAGAGGGAGTTTCACTGAGGGCCCTTGGCTGCAATAACGGAAGGTTTCCTGGGCAGCTGATGGTTACAACCTGTTCTTGATTTTATTGGACACCAGAGCTGACCTCCAGGCAGTGTGTCACTCCCAGTATGTCATTCATCATATTTTATAAACTGGCTGGATTAATACCATTAAAAGTCTCTCCAGTAAAGCGGGTCAGAGATCACTGTCCATTGATCGATGGCGTTGGACGGAGTGCGGCTTTTTATATCTTGCACTGCTCTGAAGGAACATCAATATCCTGCTTTGCTTTTATGCAAGATTGACACTGTCTGAATTAAAACTACGGGAGAGATGTAAATGTACATAAATATAAATGTATATAAATGTATAAAAACATATCACTCACAACAGAACTGAGAACAGATATAGTATGAAATATACAATGACAAACAGGCAATGCATAGAGAAGCTTTTACTTAGTGGGTATTCCATGCACATCTCATATGCAATGCAAACAATATGTGTGTGTGTGTGTGGGTGTGGGTGGGTGTGTGTGTGGTGTGTATGTGTGTGCGGGTGTGCGTGTGTGTGTCTATGTGAGAGTGTCTGTGTGTCTGTGTGTGTGTGCGTGTGTGTGTGTGTGAGAGAGAGAGAGAGAGAGAGAAGCAGGGTTAGTGAAGAGAGCTTCATGCTTAATGCACTTCAGTCAGTGGGAGGTTAAAACAAAAGAGTTTCTTAAAATAACAGAAGCGGCCCCCCCAAGGGTGCTCCTCCTGGTGGATTCACTGTGTTTGTGTGTGTGCTAGCAAAGCCTTACGCAAAGCTTGTGTGTGTGCATGTGTGTCTGTGTATGTTCGAAGGCTTACAGAAGCGTGTGTGTGTGTGCGTGTGTGTGTGTGTGTGTGAGTGTGTGTCTGTGTTTGCGTGTGCTTAGGGTCAGAATGCATGTCACTGTGTGTGGGTTGGCTGTAGGCTTTGAGCGAAACTTGCTTGAATGCTAAAAGACAGACAGACAGCAATGCACACACACACACACACACACACACACACACACACACACACATGT
>PYXC01000946.1:930000-937500 GCA_015244755.2 Tenualosa ilisha
CAACAGTGGTGCTTTAAAGATCTGCAGCCAAGGATCCGTTTACGGTTTCGCTGCAGAGCGCTTTGTAGTCTCTCTTTTGCTGGAAAAGGCTGAAAAATCAATGGGACGTCAACATTCAACAGCTGTATTGGTGCCTTTGGTTCACATGCAACTCATGACTGGTAGACAGAGATTCTTAAACAAACATGAGAACGAGAGAGATAAAAGAGAGAGAGAAAGAGATAGATATAGATAGATAGAGAAAATGCGTACGTGCACGAGAGAGAGAGAGAGAGAGACAGACAGACAGACAGACAGACAGAGAAATGGGAGGCAGACTGATGACGGAAAATATCTGAATAATAAACTAGAGCAGAAAATATTTGACACAATTACAAAAGCATTAATGAGAGAGAGAGAGAGAGAGAGAGAGAGAGAGAGAGAGAGAGAGAGAGAGAGACAGACAGAGAGAAGAGAGATGGGAGGGAGACTGATGACTGAAAATATCTGAATAATAAACTAGAGCAGAAAATACTTTACACAATTACAAAAGCATTAATGAGAGAACGGGGGGGGGGGGGGCGAGAAGAGGGAGAGAGAGAGAGAGAGAGGGAAGGAGAGGGAGAGAGAGAGGTCTGCTGACCATCTACACAGCTTCTGAGAGGATCCCTGAGAGGCCCCTAATCCTCTAAACCCTCACATGCAGAGACAGAGAAGGTTGTCAGTAGATAGTCCCACTACACCACATCACAACACACAACAGCAGTAAAACACAGAGCTCCCTGCTGCAGTACAGTGCAGTGTACACATTCACAAACTAACACACAAATCACATGGGCTTACTTACATGTACATCAAAATGTGTGTGCACAACTAACACTAACTCATACACTTGTAGTGCAAATATAAATAGCCCAATAAGGAACACTTGGGCTAATTATATTTGTATAGATGTGCACTTGCACATTCACTTTCTGTATGTACCACCAAGCATTAAGTTGCACTAAGTAAAAAGCTGAAACATTGAGTGGTATTTTTTAAAGGTTACAGTGGGTCTGACTAATGAAAAGCTGCAGTTATTCCAAATGTCAACAAGACAATCTACAGGAAGTTTTTCCATTGAAATAATGAATTCAATGTCGTCATTGAAGCACTTTACTTGAGGGTGTCGAAGAATTACATGAGCCTGTCACAAACCTAACATGACACGTATCATAAACATTAGTGACACTTTCATGTCATGCAGTTTTTATAATGTCTGCATCCCAGTGTCATTACAAACACCATGAACATTCAAAAACATGACGTCATGACGTGTATGACAGGATCATGTCACTGTTACGTTGACACCCTGAAGTAAAATGTTACTGCTTTTCTGCATCTTGCAGACGCTTACCAAAGAACACTGCTAGTGACATGTGGACGGAGAATTTCGAAGTGAACTGCATTTGCTACAGCAGTCGCTCAGTCGCTGGCTGTCTTGGCTGCCTGTGCATAAACCATGATGTGTCTGCTCAGGGCTGATCAGGAGACTACTTGGCATGCCAGTCACGGTGTTTGTATCACTGGTTTAAAAAAAACACAACACAGACCAGGATAGCTTGATAGACCATGATAGTCATTTTCACACAAATGCTAGCAATTAACCTGCTTGCTCCACAGCTAGCGTTTTGCTAATGCTAGCCATGACCTTTGAGGGAGGAATGGCAACATCTGTGTGCTGCTGGTCGATACCAATTTACAGGGAAATGATAGGCATCTCTGTGCCACATTTAGATATGACCTGCAGGTTGCTCAAACGATTCTGCCAGCATCGACAGGCATAGCACCAGCTAAGCTGGCCCTCGGCTTTCCCTCTGTTAACTGGAGATGCTATCGGTTTGGACAGGCAGACAACCACATCTCCCTCTTTATCAAACATTTTAGGAGCAAGGGGGTATCCATTAAGCTGCCTCTGAGACAAACCAAGCGGTGAAGATAACAGGGGGGAGTATTCAATAATCTTTTACCTTCTGTTCTAGCAATTACGTTACAATTTCATTCACATGCACAGCAAGCAACCAGACCATGCTTCACTATCTCGCAGGTCACAGCTAAACGAATTACGCCCATCACCATATAGATCACATACCCTCTCATCCTCATTATGCATATGTAGGCAACAACCTAGGGCTTCACTTTCATGGCGAGCTTCACGGCTCCTGCATGTGGAGAAGCTAATCAACCTAGTATACTGATCCCACTAATGATGCTTAAATCCTGGGGCTACATTATAATCCAGCTAGAGCTAGCCTACCTTCTGATATCTCAAAGTAAGTGACTGACACATATGGATCAAAGTACTAGGAGGGACTTAAGTGATTTCTATTCGGGATGACAGAAGCTATGAGCACTCCTGACAGGCTAGGCTATGGAGACGTCTCTACTGGGGAAACGGATCAGCAGAATCAACAGCCCGGGTGAGTGTAGCATCCTGTATCCTGCCAGGAAGGATCCTTGGCCATGTTATGAATGGGAATGTGGGTTAGCATAAACGTATCCTTTGAATGGGCTAAAATATATTAAGCCTTGAAAACAGACACACACACAAACACACACACATATGCCTACACACACATACACAGACACACATACCAATATTTGACATGGAGATAATTTGGCAAACAAACATTCACTTCCTTTCTAGCCCTCCTTTACATGTGCATATGCCAAACACACACACACACACACACACGCACACACACACAAACACAAAATTAATTGAATTAGGTCAATAAGACTGGCGTCAGTGGTGCCCACAGTCCTGATAGAGAGGCAGGAAGGGTGGGTCCAGGACATTCCGGTAACCATGGAGACAGAGCAGATGGACTGGTCTGGTATCAGCAGGCTCTCTCTCTCTCTCTCTCTCTCTCTCTCTGTGTGTGTGTGTGTGTGTGTGTGCTTGGGCATACCCAAGTATGTTTAAATAAATATATTCATTGTAGATGGCAGGAGAGGATAGTGCTTGAAAGACTGAGTCTAACAGAGTGGAAAACATTTAGCTAAATCCACACACTTTGAAGTTACAAGTTCACGCCCTGCTGTAATCATTTGAATTGAAATATTCCTGAGCCAGAGGACATTTCTGAGAAGCACAAGAGAAGAGAGCCTGAGCCGACGGAAATGATGCTTACTCCCAGCACACAAGCAAACACGCGAGACAACAGACAAATGACCCATTTTGGCGACATCCATGTAAATATCCACAGTCTCATTATCATAGAAATATGTAAAGCCCCTGAGTGACACTCCAGGGTCCGCGTTCCTTTCCCTCACTCATCTCCAATGCAACTTCAAAAGAAGGCGATTTGCCATGCAAATGCAAGCAGTACAATGTGCACACACACACACACACACACACACACACACACACACACTTCACGTTCACTTTTTAATTCTGTGTGTCTGACAGATAAGAACAGGAAAATAATGAAAACTGCATGGGACCATTAACATGCAGTCATTTTTCTCCCTATGTTGTCAATGTCCACTGCTGAATAAATATTCCCCCCAAAAACCTCTGTTCTCTGTCTTCTTACGCAGGAAGCAGCAGACGTGCTTCATTAGGTTGCAGTCTGTGATTTCTATAAATCCACTCTGAATCTAGTGGACTAAGAGGTCAAGAAGAGTTTTTTTCTCGTCTAAAATAAACAATAAACAAAGATCAAAACACACACACCAACACATGCAACACACACACACACATACAACCACACACACACACACACACACTAAGATGTAAATGAATGGCTCATTAGTGCAAAATCACTTAAACACAAATCACAAATGTAGATCAAGACACGCACATAAACACACACACACACACACACACACACACACACACACACACACGTAGACAGACAGCCTCCCTGACTAGAGCACACCCAAAGGAGACGGAGACAGACACAATCCCACAGAGGACCCTTCAGTCTGCCTGAGTGTTGGTTGCTTTGGCGACATGGCTAACGAGCGAGATTTAGAGCAGCTCTCACTCACTTCAGTCTGGAACTCATTCATCAACAGATGCCCTTCTTCCACCAGGAGAGCGCATGCACAGGGGGAGCCAGAGAGAGAGAGAGAGAGAGAGAGAGAGAGAGAGAGATGCCCTTCTTCCACCAGGAGAGCGCATGCACGGGGGAGCCAGAGAGAGAGAGAGAGAGAGAGAGAGAGTGGGACAGACAGAGAGTGTGTTTGTGTGTGTGTGTCTAAGAAAAGGGCGAGAGAGAATGAGAGATTGGGATGTGTACTCAATAAAGAGGGGGAGAGATTAACGAATTGAAGATCATAAAATAAGAGACAGAATGATGAGCCCAGCACGGAGGGACATGTGCAAACATGGCTCTGCCAAATGCTCTACGTGCTTTTAATTAGTTGCTTTAAGACTTGACATCCTGTCCTCTCCCAGCTCTGTGCATATCAAAAGACGCACTGGAATACAGTTGTGTTTAGACAACACTTGTGACACACAGGAGATTTCGCAAACAATAATCTGTTTTAATTAATGGCTGGCAGATAATCTGAGAGTCATAAAATATTAACAGTCACACGAGAAACATCATCAATATTCATCCCCCACAGCAGAGCAAAGCAGAGCTCAGCCACCACAGCACAAACCTGTATTAATATTTCACCAAAGATTATGAGACATGGCGTCCCTCTCCTCCATTCCCTTGCCCGTCTCAATGTGAGTGTGTGTGTGTGTGTGTGTGTGTGTGTGTGTGTGTGTGTGTGTGTGTGTGTGTGTGGTTGTGGCTTAATAAAATTTCATGGCTCCGCTTCGTTTAATTAGAAATAACATGAAGGGACCCAGCAGCCCTCGTAAGGACTAGAGCTCATTACCAGCAGTGAGACTTTTATAAGACCCTTAGTTTACCCTGTAAATATACATACGTGTGTGTGTGTGTGTGTATGTGTGTGTGCATGTGTTTGATCCTGTTTGGATATTCTGGTCAGTCGTCTGTCTAACTGAAAGGAAGCAGACAAGAGTAGTGTGTATATGTGTGTGTGTGTGTGTGTATGTCCTGGACCTGTCCTGGACCTGGTACTGTGCTGTGCTGTGATGTTAGTGAGCCTGACAGCATGGTCGCTTTGACACAGGGGGACAGGGCAGGCTGCACTGTGTATGTGTGTGTGTGCGTGTGTGTGTGTGTGTGTGGGCAGGCTGCTGAAACCATCATTAATTCACACAGCTCTTAAACCTGGATCACAGCAAAATCATGATGGATGGGGTGACCGGCCTTATCATTTCACAGACACACACACACACACACACAAATACACAGAAAGGGGGGGGATTCTTTTTGTTTTCATCCTGAGTCTACCAAACTATGACAGAGGAACTGGCATGAATGCAAAATTTGAATTTAACAAAATCAGGAGGGATGGGGTGCTTTGACCAGCCTTATCATTTCACTTACAAACAGAACAATTCGTAAACAATTTGCAGTCTGAATTTTGCACGTATACCTCACAGTATCATAATGTCTGTTCAATTTCATATTTGTTTTTTGTCTTCTCTGAGCAACTCAGCACTGTACAGTCTATGAAGTTGCATTTGTATTTACAAAGTCAGTGATAACAGGAAATGGATTATTGATATGTAGCACAATGGTGAATCAATTAGCCTACACAACAAAAAATTACACATATGTCACAACCAAATTGTTGGACAGGAAATCATGACCTCATCCACTGGAAGATCCATACGAAACACTGACTGTGAAAAAATACAAAGACTTCAAGCCACAGTCTGTCAGCTCAGCTCAGCTCAGTGCTTTTCAATTTGCCCTTTGAAATGCAGTACATAGAGAGAAGGGGATAGAGAAAAGGAGGGAGACAGGGAGAAGGATGGAGAGATGATGGAAGAGAGGGAGGGAGACAGAGAGAAAGATGGAGAGAGAGAGGGAGAGAGAGAAAAAAGGCAGTTTATATGTACTGTGGCAGGCAATCTCATAGGACGTCAGAGGACAGGGGCACGAGACAGACGACAAGATAAATGGAGGAGGACGCACACAAAGAGGGAGAAAAAGAGAGAGAAAGAATGAGAAAGAGAGAGAAAGAAAATGAGACGGAGAATGAGAAAGAGGTGTCCATCAATGACTGTAAATATATATATATATAGAGAGAGAGAGGGAGAGAGAGAGGGAAAGAGAATGAGAAAGAGAGAGAAAGAGAGAGGGAGAGAGAGAGGGAAAGAGAATGAGAAAGAGAATAAGAAAGAGGTGTCAACCAAACAATGCAAATACTTTTGCAACATTGTTCAAGTTTATGGTCATACTAAAATGTCTGAAGTTTGAACTGTTTTGAATTGAATAAGAGCAAATTGAAATCAACTGATTTGAATTGAACTGAACTGAACTGAACTAAATTCATCAAAGAGGAAGAAGTCCGACATCACCAGAAATGAGAAGATAAAGAGAGAGGAGAAGAAAGAAAGTATGAAAGAACAAATGAATGAACGAAAGAAAGAAAGAAAGAAAGAGGAAGAGCGTATGTATGTGAGAGACATAGACAGAGAGAGAGAAAGAGGGGAGAGAGAGAGAGAGGTGAGAGAGTGATGAGCTCATACGGGAGAGTAAGAAGTTGGCAGCTTCTCCTAAACCCCCTGAACTGATTGTGTTCAGGAAGCCCCTTCACCAGCTCAGACCTGCAGACAGGGCTGAACATGCCCTCACCTCTGTTCTTCAACACACACACACACACACACACACAAAGACACGTGCACACACACACAAACACACACACACACACATTCACACACACACACAAACACACACACACACGCACACACGGACACACGGACACACACATGTACACACAAATTCACACACACACACACATACACACACACACACACACACAAATACACGCGCACATACACACACACACACAGATGAGATGAGTGAGAGACCAAAGAGGAGGAGAAGACGCTTTAGAGGAGGAGGGGAGCGATAAGGAAAGTGAGAGGGTGTGACGGAGGAGAGACAAAGCGACAGATCAAGAGCAGTGGGAAACAGGCAGACACACTCACACACACACACACACACACACACACACACACACACACACACACACACATACAGTCTCACACATACACACTCTCTCACACATACACACACTCTCTCTCACACACTCTCTCTCTCTCTCTCTCTCTCTCTCTCTCACACACACACACACACACACACACACACACACATGACAGGAAGACAGAGAGAAACAACCATCGAGGGAAGGACTGGTAAAAAAAAAAAAGAGGAGAGAGAGAGGAGGAGAGGAGCAAGGACAGAGAGAGGGATGCAAAGACAGATGGAAAAGTGAGAGAGCAGTGAGAAACCCCATGAAGGAGAGGAAGTGGATCTGTATTTCCCCACTGGTTAGCGAGAGCACAGCACCTCTAGTCCAGGAGCTAGTTTAGGCGCATGGCTCATTGCCATGGCGACAGACAGCCATGACAGGTGCAGATGGAGAGGCAGGGCACGGGAG
>PYXC01000946.1:942500-1017500 GCA_015244755.2 Tenualosa ilisha
GAGTGTTTGCCACTCCTTTAGAGGATTTGCTATGTCGTCAGAGATGCACGTTTATACCCTGGACCCTGTGGACCCAATAACATTCCTTAAATTGTAAACACAAACTGTTTTCACTAGAGAACAAATGTCTCAGGTTGCTGGGGAAGGGGTCACCTTTTCCCCAGCTGGGCGTGGTCTCAGCAGTACAGCAGCAAACATGCCCATAGGTTTTGAGTTTTGAGTGCTGGTACAGTAGGCTGCCAATTTTTCAACAATTCTAAAAAACTGCGTCATTGAGTCATGGTTTACGTTACATCGTTTATTTGCAAAAATCTTCTTTGGAAAATTGTTCTTGTTCATAACCATTAAACAATATGATTTTCTTTACATATTAAATGAATGATGATCTCTCATTGTCTCATTGAAGCGGAAAGTGTTTTTCCCTTCTTTAAACAAAGGATAGCAACTGCTGCGAACTGGAGTATTAATTAAAATTCTCAGCGCCATGTAAAAAAAAAATCTGTTACCTTAATGTAATTAATATAAGGTTTTCAGCTCGGGATTTTTAGATTAACCAAAGCAAACGAATTAATTCGATTATCTCTGTTTGATAACAGAAAACCTGTCTTGAACACTGACAGCATTTGAGTGTTCAGTTGGTTTTAGCGTACTCTGACCAACGTTTTGATAAGAGAAAAGTGCCCTATGGTCTTTAACTGAGGTAAACTAACCTTACAGGAGCTCACCTAAAATAATTTTAATAGCTGTCAGATAAGTATTCAGGGGCTGGAAAAGCTTATGACCAGTTCATGATGACCAGCGAGTTCTTTAGTTGTGGTCACAAGTGGAAACTCCTCGAACAAGCAAATAGAGAGAGCGCGTGGCTAGGTTTACCGCCCTCCGCTCGGTTTCGTCGTTCTCTGGGCGCTTATTTAAACTGTAAAAATGTCAACATGGTCATATTGGCCTGCCAGGCTATTCAAAATGCACAAAGGAGCGCACTGGTCCACGGACGTAGTGCAGCCTCTGTCACCGCCTAGAGGCAACTATGGTTAACGTCTGATTTTGTAAAATTGATTTGTGACATTGCCTATGAACAGATAGACCTATGGGGTGGATAAAAAAATTATTTCAGTTAGTTTCAGTTTTTGTCACGATGCAATATTTCTGAACCCAGAGTTGTGTACATGGATGGCAGATAACAGATGGCATTTGGCATTTTACACTCTTGTCATGAAATACTGTTGTGTTGTGAAGTGTCCACAAAAGTGTTGTTAAGTGTCATTAAAAGATGAAAATGGTTGTGGCGCGGACGACCCTCTGCTCCCCCTGCAGGCCACACAAGTCCTTATGACGGCCACATTAGCACACATTAGATTCCCAGTCTGCATTGGGGAAGGACAATTAGGGAGATTACCCAAACCAGCGCCTGGTATATAAGAACCCCCCATTTCCCATTCCATCAGCACTTCTGTTCCCCTCACACAGTTTTTGAGCACACACATCACGGTACAGACGTTCCTACTCACTCACGTACCACCCACTTGCATGCCCAAACTACCCACCCCCCCACCCCAACATTTTTCTTGTTTTTCTTCATTGATATAAACTTATTTTTTTATTTTGAACCCATTTGTGTTCTATTATGTTGCGCTTTAGTGTGAGCGGCGTAACAATGGTTATCAAAAAGACAATCATTTATCCTGCACCTGTAATCGGCCTGCTGGGCCTGTATCCTGTTCTCTCTAAAGGACCTGACCGCTGTGAAACTGTCACAAGGTGCAGCAGCTTCCTCACAAGCCAGAGGGACTTCCCTCATCCATTTACCCACAGTGCAGCTCACAGCGCAGGGTTGTACAGGTGAGGTAATGCCCAGACTGGCCCTTGGGTGTGTCCATAGATTCTGCTCAGGTAAACAGGTGGCTTTAACTGAACACTGTGTGAACAGTTCAGAACAGGTTTACAAATCTGATACAGATATCTTAACGGAAAACTCTGGAGTATTTCAATACTTCAATACTAACAAAGGCCTGTTGTTTAAAGACATGGAGTGTTGTCGGTAGAAGAAAGAACGAGAAAAGTTCTGTTCAGGTGTGCTTGACTTCAGTATTCATGGAATCCTGTCATGAACTTGAAAAATCTTTAAATTCAGTACATTCATGATAAGGTCATCAGGAAAATGTGTGAAATTACAGTTACATACAATATAGCCTACTGAAATTACATGTTATTTTCACCAATACATGACATTTGCCATGCACTACCCATGTAGATTTTAGATTTGAAATGAATGACAACTCCAGTTGCTGATCATGAAAATGACATCTCCAACTCCAACAATGAAAATGACAACTTAATGTAAGATTTTGGTCATGGTGAAGTTGCTACCTAAACATACTGGCTCTTTGTGAAGTTCTGTTTGTGTTTAGCCTCTTGCTCAGCATATATAAGCTAGGTCACTAGGTCAGGAAATCATGTTGTAGATTTCAGTGTGACATCAGTGACATTCAGTTTCACTGGTGACCTAGTTTCTAATTAGTCTCTGACATATAGGTACAAGAAAAGGTGTCTCTAGTTTCTAACTAGTCTCTGACATATAGGTACAAGAAAAGGTGTCTCTAGTTTCTAAATAGTCTCTGACATATAGGTACAAGAAAAGGTGTCTCTAGTTTCTAACTAGTCTCTGACATATAGGTACAAGAAAAGGTGTCTCTAGTTTCTAATTAGTCTCTGACATATAGGTACAAGAAAAGGTGTCTCTAGTTTAGCTGCCTTCTGAAAACAAAGAGGCCAAACCAGCTGATCAGCTGCTGCTATACACAAATATCAGTTGTGTAGGGAAGGGAGCCTTTGGTGACCCTGTGAATGGAAGATTACAAACAGAACAGTCTCACAAAAGCTGGTGACATTTGGTATGCCCATTGTACAGGATTTCACTGTCTTTCCGCATGTACAGTACAGGTGACAATAAAATTATCTTGCAGATCTGTGAGGGAATGTTGTACTCGCAAAACATCCTGATCTCTCTCTCTCTCTCTCTCTCTCTCTCTCTCTTTTTCACAAACACATTCAAATGGGCTGTTGCCTCAGGGAGAGAAAGCCATGAACATGAACAAGAGAGAAGGACTTCTAAGACATAAACTTTGAGAGAGAGCGACTTCTAAGAGACTAGGACATAGACTCAGCAGGCACTAGCTGAGTGAGACAGAAAGAGAGCAAAGACAGAAAGAGAGCAGGAGACTAGGACATTCACACGTTGAGAGAGAGACTTCCAGGACACAAGGACATAGACTAGACAAGCTGAGAGAGAGAGGGAAAGGCTCCGAGGAGAGGCATTTCAAGACTCCTTTGCCAAACCAAGCTGCCAGATGGCTGGCCGCCCCTCTCTGACAGAGGAGGACTTCTTCTGCCCGGTGTGTTGCGACGTGTTTCGGGACCCCGTGCTGCTGGCCTGCTCCCACAGCATCTGCCGTTCGTGTCTGCTGCGCTTCTGGGAGCAAAGGCAGGCGAGGGAATGTCCCGTGTGCCGCTGCGTCTCCGCCAACCCTGAGCCGCCCTCCAACATTGTGTTGCGGGGCATGTGCGAGATCATTCTGGAGGAGCGACAGCAGCGGGCCGCACGCACCTTCGCCGAGGCGGGTGTGTGTAGCACCCATGGTGACCCGCTCACACACTTCTGCGAGGATGAGAGGAGGCCTGCGTGCGCCAAGTGCCGTGTCCCTAAGAAGCACACAGGGCAAAGCTTCAGGCCCCTCGAGGAGGCTGCTGCTGAACACAAGGTCAGTAAGTTCACAAAACCTTGTTTTACAAGTGACCTCATACAAAAATACAAATATACATTCAGAAGTGTGTCCTACAAAGTTTTACAGATCAGAAAATTATTTGTATGTTATATAAACTGTACAAATGATTTGACTTGGGTTGAGATCAATGAACATGACTCATAGAGCACAGTCAATTAATTACAGTCATGGTTGGATTTACAAGTTGTAATTTCCTTGGGTTTGATGTCTGTGAAAATGTGTAAACAAGTGTTGAAATGACACGTGTGTGTGCCATTGTAGAGGGGTAGAAGGTGAAAGTGGGATAATCTGTATTTTACCATTAGAGTGAAGTGAAGAGTTAAAATGGCTATAACAGTTAAAGCTCTAAGAATTTTATGCAGTCATGTTTTTGTTTAGTTATTCTTTTCAATATCATTTAGGACCTTCAGTGCAATTCTTAATAGATGTACAAAGGTCAGTTATAACTGAAATACTACTAAGTGATTCATGGAGGAATATTTAGTGTGTCTTATTTTCCTCTTTCTTTTCCTTTGTAGAAAGAACTTAGAACTAAGCTGAAGCCCCTTCAAGATAAACTTAAAAGTTTTGAGGAATTCAAGCAAAACTTTGAACAAACAGCTGAGTATATAAAGGTAAAATATATCTTGGAATGAATACTGATCAACTCAGTAGCTGTAGAACTTTAACTTCGTAAAAACTTTCAAATGACTATTTCTTAAAACGAAAGCATTATGTGTTCCAACATACAAATGTAACTTTAACTGTGACTTTAAAACTATTATTATAAGACTTTTTATTTTTCTTAAGAGATAATGACATTCTTTTCTTTAAACTTACACAGCTACAGCGGAGACATTTATGCAAGAGGAGACATAACACTTAGAAAGTCCTCCCATAGAAATATATTGCGGCCGTTTGTAACACAAAGATGGGGCAGTTGAGAAACTGGAAGTCCTGCCCTGCAGTGATAGTAACCAATGGGATTGTTAGATGACTGTTGTTGGCTGACTGTTAACCTTTTGTTTACTATCTCAGTCACCATGGTGATAGCCATGTCACAAATGTTGGCACAGGCGTAGTGAGAAAATTGCTGTTTTAAATAATGTCTTTTTTAGCATTATTCGAGCGATCTACGGGTTAATTTTGACATTTTTCAATTCAGACTTAAACAAGGATTCGCACAATACACTTTTTAAGTCAGTACGACCCGCTGATCTGGAGTTTAGGACATGTTCCTAGACATGTTGATAGGGCCTGGTCTTATTAATCCCAAATAGCTGCCCGAAGATGTTCCAAGATGAAGGGACTTGCCTTAGAAAGACTTTAGCTACAGTTACAGATGTTTAAACTGTGTTACAGTATTACATTACATTACATTTAATGTTGCTTGAATGAGATTTTACACACAGTAACTCTAAAACCCTCAAACAAATATAGAACCAGGCCAAACAAGCAGAACATCTCATCAAGGAGGAGTTTGAGAGGCTTCACCAGTTCCTCCGAGATGAAGAGGCGTTTCGATTGGCTGCTCTCAATGAGGAAGAGGAGCTGAACAGCCAGATGATGAAGAAGAAGATCGATGAGCTTGACAGCGAGATCGCGTCTCTTTCAGACAAAATCCGATCCCTTGAGCATGAGCTTAGGGCCGAAGACCTTTCATTCCTCCAGGTAAACATTACACTTTTTAATACATCTGATCATGTAGTCCAGTGTTTCCCAGCCTTTTCTGTCTCATGTACCCCCTGAGCCTTTTTGTCATACCATGAGTACCTCCTCACTCATACATGTTGATGATTCTCCAGAAGTAGAATGTAACACACCTGATTATTATTGGCGCGGGGAGACTAGTTGTAGCTTATTTTATTGACGGGCTTATGAAATGACTGAGATTATGTATTTATCATCCTGGAAATAAATTATTATCAAATATTTACACGAACTCCCTGCAGTATGCTCGTGTACCCCTGGTTGGGAATCACTGATGTAGTCTATCAATTGGAAGCATGATGCATTCTGTAGGCTGATCTAACACTCCTCTGAATTTCTTTTTCTGGCAGAATTACAGAGCCATGGTTGAAAGGTAAGTTCCCCAGGTCAGCTCTGTCTCTTAGTGAGGTGGCTTAAAAGAGAAATCCAGTATGAATCAATCCAAAACTCTGTTGGTCAAGGTCACTGAGTGCTGTCAGGTGGAAAAAGAACAATGGAATCTGATACAACATAGACCAAATAGCGAATCGACATTTAACACTAACTGAATGGGGCATAGAAACTCACTTTCAGTTCATTTTCCTATGCCCCATTCAGTTAACATTACCAAGCTTGACATGAGGCTTCCTCACAGGAGCCCGCTGCTGATGGTGAATATCTTCATAACACCATATGCCCTGTCATGAAGCTGTTTTGTATGTACTGCTAGGCTTCTGCTGTGGTTAAGTGGCCTTTCTTGTATTCATTGTGTATTTCCTGGCTGGCATATGACTGCAGTCTACATTCGAACTGCATCAGCAGACATGTAAGCCTTGTAGGTAAATCAAAATCCCCAATTCTGGAGCTGTTAAGGGATGCTGTCATGCCCTGGCACTTCTTTATAGCATCTACTATGCACATATCCTGTACATACTGTATGCCATCCTGCACACACAGAGCCATAGGGCCTTCTAGCCTCACGTGACAAGGGAAACACTTAGGAGACAAGTTAAAGATGCCGATTCTGTCCACCCTATAATAGGGATCCTCTCCTGCTGTTTGTTTTCTCTAGATTACAGTACTCACCACAGGACCCTGAACCCCTTCCTGGAGAGTTCTTGATCCAGGTGGCCAAACACCTGGGAAATCTGATGTTTGAAGTAACACAGAAGCTGCAAACCATGGTGCCATACAGTAAGCATGGTCACTCTGGGTCAAACCTCTCTGTCTCTCTCTTTCTCTCTCTCATACACACACACACACACACACACACACACACTCTTTCTTACATACACATACGCACAAACACTCGCACACACACACACACTCTCTTTGTTACATACACGCACACACAAACACACACACACTCATTTACTTTCTTTGTGCTCTCTTGTAGATCCAGTGACACTTGACCCTAACACTGCGCACATGGACCTGATTGTGTCTGCGGACCTGACCAGCGTGGCCTTCAGTGAGGAGAGACAGCAGCTCCCCTCCAACCCAGAGCGCTTCAGCGGCTACACCAGTGTACTGGGTTCTCTTGGCTTCACCTCGGGGACACACTGCTGGGACGTGGAGGTCGGAGACAGCACCGCTTGGGCTGTGGGCGTCATTGCCGAGTCTGTTTACCGGAAAAAGAGCACTAACAAGTTTGGACTGTGGCACGTGGGATTTTACAATGGCAAATATGGCAAAGGCTGCTCTCCCGACATCCTCACCGTGCTCAGAGTCAGCCAGAAGATCCAGAAGATGAGGGTCCAGCTAGACTGTGACAAGGGTAAGGTGTCTTTCAGTGACGCCGGACGCAACACTTGCCTGCACGTATTCAAGCACAACTTTGCCGAGGCGGTCTACCCATATTTCTACAACCACTGCAAGCTGCACCCGCTGAGGATTCTACCAATGAGGTCATTTGTTACGGTGGATCAGCTCAGCAGTTAGAGGTGACACTATGTTGGAGACATGGAGGGGTGATTCTGTGACCGTTTCAAGAGGGTTCGATTATTGCCATCATAGCTGTTCCCCATGAGTTTCTGTTTTAACATTCCAAATGGATCTCTCTTCATATGGCTGTTTGATGTAGCAGAAGTAGTTTGGGAACAAGAGGATGTTGAGGTTTTGTTTTTGTTTTTACTGTTGAAACAGTCTATAAATCCTCCCAGAACTCTGGCTATGCATCGCTCTTCTCTTTTAGTATGTTAAGAGTGTCTTTTAGTACCTTTCCTCTTTCTTTTAATCAGTGGGTCAGGGTGATTGGGCTGGTTCTTCCTAAAACGCTGAGGGATGGGGGATGTGTTTTTAGATAATATTAAAATGTGAAAGTGCTTTTGAGAGTTTGTGAAGCACCATTCATGACACATGATTGGTGGCTGATTGATTGAATGACTTTGACTTTATAGAAGAGGACTAGCTTGATGATCTCCATTGTCTGCATCATAACATCAGGACTTCAGATCTGATACGGTCTTTATCCACAGCCTCTGGAAAGCATTTGTGATTAAAGCCTGAATTATTTATCACGAGACGGCTAAGAGTAGCAGTATTATTAGAACTAGGTGACAGGTCGGCACTCTAAATAAACAACATTCCACAAATGACTCTATCTTCCTTTCAGTAGCACACAAGATATTTATCCCACATGGCTTTGAAAACAATTTCTTAGTAAGGCGGGTCAACCACATTCCAGAATACAAGTTGCTCTTTTGTCATGGCCTAGAGCTGAAGAGTAATAAAAATGTACATACCTGTGCACTTGATGCAGCAGTAATTACACTCCTGACCTGTATGGGGCAGTGGTAGATTGCCATCCTCCATGTTCTCTGTTCTCTTTCTCATGTTAGTGCTACCGCACAGCTATTGCTTTCAGCTGACCCATGGAGAAGAAGATCTGTCCTAATGAACTACTCTAAGATGGTCGCCAGTGTATAGAGCAGTGGACTCCCCCATTCTGTATACAGTTATGTATGATTTGTACCATCATGGCCAATTTGACTATGTTTATGTAGGAAGAAAGCAGAGGAGCAGAACCGTGGGGACAGACAGTCAATAGGTCTTTGTCTTAGGCCCAACAGGTTATATTACAGACCTTAAAGTAAACAATAGGACTTATATAGTGATGATCAATTTGCATATTGCCAATAGGCTATGTGTTCTTTAAAATTGTTCCTTATGCTTGTTGACTTTATTCTGGAGGGAAAATAAGCTAACACAATGAAAGCGTAGCGTACCGGAAAAGGAACCTGGCTAGCGTGCAAGTAGCCTGAAAAAAGTTGCGGGTTCCAATTCCAGTTGTCATCGTTGTGCCCTTGAGCAAGGCACTTAACCCCGCGTTGCTCTAGGGGAGACTGGCCCTGAACAACTGATAGTTGACAAAATGTAAGTCGCTTTGGATAAAAGCGTCTGCTAAATGGATAAATGTAAATGTACATTGCCGTTGAAATGGGCGGTGGTATCGTAGTGGTTAAGGTACCTGGCTAGCGTGCTAGTAGCCTGAAAAGTTGTGGGTTTTAATCCTAGCTGCCACCATTGTGCCCTTGACCAAGGCACTTAACCCTAAGTTGCTCTAGGGGAGAATGGCCCTGAACAACTGATAGTTCACAAAATGTAAGTCATTTTGGATAAAGAGTCCAAATGCACAAATGTAAAAGTCAAAATATTCAATTAGGAAAAACTCATGTGTTTTACCCAATTAGAGTAATTTAGAGTCAATTAGAGTCCAAGAGTTAAGGTGAATTCAGGCAAAGAACTGAAGTTACAGTCTACAATTTCTGTGAACTCTCTCTTATTGTTCAGAAATGCTGAGGCTGTCCTTCCGTGCCAAAAATAGCAATGGCAGAGAGAACTTGCTCATACACTTTGGCTTGTTGTGAAATGCAACTTTAAACTAACAGTGATAATCAGTCATGTTCAACCCTTAACAGCTATGACCACTAGATGGTGCCATTGTTATGACACCACTGGAAGTCACCAGACAGGTCCATTGAGCGGTGCAGGAAATGAAAAACTTGTATCCACTGATCAGTTCTGTCCCACAGGGAACTGAAATCTGTCATAAAGTCTTTCAGTAAATGTGAAGAACTATAAAGACTTCAAAACTCTGTTGGATAGTAGTTTAGAAATAAAATAACTAATTGGAAGAAATAATAAGTAAGATCTTTGATAAAATAAGCTGTAACTGAAAAAAAAGATTGATATATTGCTAAACGATTACAATTTTTTCATACCTCTTTATTCAACTTTACCAGAGGTACCAATACATGTATAGAGCACAGTCTATACAATATATCGATAAACTTGCACCCTGCTAGAGATCTGTGCATTATTTTCAGTTTTCAGGATTTCATGTACAATGTCTTGTGTGTTTGGATGAAAATAGTAAAGGGGGCTAGAATGGATGAATGAGATATTGTACCCTGTTCTCTCGAAAATGTATTGATTATCTGTTACCTGTTAATACAATAAAGATTGTGAAGTACTGCATTAGAATTTCTGTTTCTTCAAGAAGTATCCCTACAGGGCAAATGCTGATTCTGCCCTACATACAGGGGATTATCCCCCAGATAGTTATGTCTCTTTCTTTACATTTATATTTACATTTAAGCATTTAGGAGACGCTTTTATTCAAAGTGACTTACAAAAGAGGATAACATTCAAGCTACAACACAATGAAAGAAACTAACAAAGAGTACATATTCCTAACATAAAACTACACTATTTTAAGTTGAAAGTGCAAGAGTGTAGTAAAGTGCAGTATAAAAGAGAAATTGTTGTTATTGTTAAGTGCATTCTCAAAAATTTACACCAGGAGATATTCTTGGAAGAGCTGGGTCTTCAAAAGTTTCTTGAAGGTGGAGAGGGTATCAGTTGATCTGGTTGCATTTGGAAGGTCATTCCACCAGCGTGGAACCAAACATGAGAAGAGTCTGGATTTACCTGCACAAGGTGTTAGCCGTGCTAGATAACGTTCCTTAGAGGAGCGAAGCGGTCGGTGGGTGACAGGGCTTTAGGAGGGTATTCAGGTAGATGAAAGCAGAGCCATCTATCACCCTGTAGGCCACCATAAGTGCCTTGAATTTGATGCGAGCAGCCAAAGGTAGCCAGTGGAGTTCAATAAACAGAGGTGTGACATGTGCCCTTTGGCTGGTTAAAGACCAGACGTGCAGCTGCATTGTGGATCATCTATAGCGGTCTCACTGCACAGGCTGGAGTACCCGATAGGAGGGCATTGCAGTAGTCAGGACGAAAGATAACCATGGTCTGTACCAGGAGCTGGGTTGCATGTTGGGTTAGGTACAGCCTGATTTTCCTTATGTTGAATAGGGAGAAACGGCACAACCGAGCCACAGAGGCAACATGATCTGCAAAGGTCAGCTGGTCATCGATCATGACACCTAGGTTTCTTGCCACTTTGGTGGGAGAAACAGACAGTGAGTCGATCTTGATGCTGATGTTGTGGTGTATGGCTTGTTTGGCTGGGAGGACCAGCAGTTCGGTTTTGGAGAGATTTAGTTGGAGGTGGAGTCGTCAGGCGGAAAGGACAGATAGAGCTGGGTATCTTTCTAAGTTCAAGATTTGCATACAGTGTCATCATAATGACCTTTCCTCTAAATAATACCGCTTAATAAGTACCATTATGAGGTTGCCTTACCAACATGCACATTGACTCACATACCAGCAGTTGCTGCCAGGCCAAGATGAGGGCCCAAGCCAATGAGGGCCTGGCGTGAACCTCATCGCACTTGCCTGTAACACAATTCAACTTTTTAACAAGGCACAGATTAAAGGAGCTGAAACATGCTCTTCAACCACAGTCAGTGTGAATCAAAGGTTCTGTAGAAGATTAGTGAGAGAGATTAGCGTCTAACTGCCACCCGTTGGACGGCTCCAATTCCTGGTGCTCTGCCAGAGACACCAATTGTCTTATTTTCGACCCGTGTCCTACACGCTGATCAAAATAGACATTTTCCAGAGAAGAGAACACAACAAGAGAGTTACGTTTAGCTGGAAGGAAGCATGTTTCTGTAGAAGGTTTGAGATAGGATATCTGTTTGTTGACTGATCTTATCTGCCGAACCATTGGATCTGTACTGCTGCATGCTGTCTGAGATGGTGTGGTCGCAAAATTGTCAACATACTGAAGCAACATTAAAAGGTTCAGCTTCTGTATCTGTATGCGAAATAGTGTGTTGTTTTGGGGAAATGGATGGAACTTACCTGATGGGGGGTGGAAGGGGGGGTGCCCTGATGGTTGATATCTATTTTGGTGAGAGAGTAAGAGGGGCCCATACTGTTTGAGTATGAGCCCAGGGTTTTGTGCTCCTCCCTTGGGTCTTGCCCTAATTTTCTAGCATGTTTAGTACACTATGACACTTAGCAAACACAGAGTTGCGGTGTGGGGTTTTGGAATCAATTCAGTTGGTGATGTTTACATTTATGCCTTTAGCAGACACTTTATCCAAAGCGACATTTGTCAACTATTAATTACATTAGGGCCATTCTAACCTAGAGCAACTTAGGGTTAAGTGCCTTGCTCAAAGGGGACAATGGTGGCAGCCAGGATTCAAACCCAGGACCCAATATTCCAGGCTACTAGCATCCAGGTTCCTTAATTCAATTCAATTCAATAAGAGCTTAACCGCTGTACCACCAGCCCATGTTACTGCTGATTCATCCATGTTAGGTCACTATGCTCCACTCATAAGAGGCAGGTCATATAGCACAAGACAGACAGCTCATAAACAGCCTCCTTTACCTTATGACGTGGTTGACGTGAATTTGCATAGCTCTCATATTTCCTGAAAGCTGAGCTTGATTGCCTGAGGAATGAAGCTACTCTTATCTACTGACATCTTCACAGGCTGATAAAACAAAACCTTATTTGATTTTTTACATGAAGAACGGCATAAATCAAAGGATTTAACATATTCAGGGCACCAGAGCAAGCACCTGATTCAGTCAGATATGATACCAGACAGAGCATGTGACCTGGTTTAGGCTTCTGACTACTTTCTAGGAAGTAGTTATTTGGATTTAAGCAGAAGATTTTATCTTATCACCCACACAACCAAATGATTTCTTGAGAACTGTTCATCACCAGTCGTCCATGATTCTGTTAATCTAAAGAAACTGTATATATATTGGCAAACATTTGCATACAATAACACCAGCAAGCTCAATATTACTGTATGAGGCATACATTTGTTACAGACAGGACACATGTCTTTACATGGGAACAAAAAAAAATGTAAAGAATATTATTAGGTCAGTTATTAGTTTAGATCATTTTAGTAGCAATTATTAGAAATGATTAGCTATAAAATGTGCAACTTATTAGAGGTCATACTTTTCCATTTAAGTCTCTTTTAAGGAAAGTCTGATGAATGTATTTATTCTGAAACAGCTAAAAAAAATAAAAAATACTAGAGGAAATAAAATAACTATCGATGGGATAATCCCCCGTATGTAGGACATAATCAGCATTTGGATACTTCTTGAGGAAACTTCACAATATTTATTACACTAACAGGTAATAGATAATAGGCAATCCCGTTTGCCAGGATGAAGTTATTTGTTATTCGACACTCCCGCCAGCTGTCTGCAGGTTAAAATGCAAATTTGTGGCCACAGTACACAAGCACGGCACGGTGCAGCTCTGTAATCTTAGAAACTCCACCCCCTCTGCACTCCCCACCGGCTTCAGTAAAACTGTGGCGTCTCTCCGCCTCACAGTGACATTTAGATCAGCGGTCCTCGTTCAGGCTCTACCTAAATGTACTTCTCATTTTACTGTATGTTAAGCCATAAAATTCAAACAGGACCAGGAGGGGCAAGGAAGGCAGGAAGAAGGAAAGGCAGAGAGAAGGAAATAAAGATAGAGAGAAATAAATGTTGATAAATGAAAGAATGTGAAGGGAAAGGATCTGCTCTAAAAAAAAACCACGAAAACACTTAGTCGAACGGTCATTCATCTGTGAGACAATGGACCTGCACTCCTCTCTCCTGGAGCAGGACCTGTCCTGTCCGGTGTGCCGTGACATCTTCCAGGACCCCGTGTTTCTGCTGTGTTCACACAGTTTTTGCCGTGCCTGCCTACAGCAATCCTGGAAAGATAAGGAAGCGAGGCAGTGCCCTGTCTGCAGGGAAAACGTCTCCATGGAGCACCTACCTTGTAATCTAGTGCTGAAGACGCTCTGCGAGGACTACCTGCGGGAGCGGGGTCAGCAGCATGCCACGATAGCTACTGAGGTCCTGTGCCATCTCCATGGAGAGAAACTCAAGCTCTTCTGTCTGGAGGACAAGGAGCTGGCGTGTCTGGTGTGCCGGGACTCAAAGAAACACACAGCCCACAAGTTCTGCCCTATAGATGAGGCTGCACAGGATCTAAAGGTAGAACCTCCTTATGTGGGTTTCAACTGGATATGCTGTCACATTGGAATGCGTTAGGCGATATTGTTGACCTTATAAACACCAAAACATGTCCACTTTGACATTAGATTCACATGTCTCGATTCCTTTATATAAAATGAAAGTGGATGAAACTGCATAGCAATGACATGAAATAGGGCCCTTTTCATATTTGGTTCCTTGTGTAGATGGCTGTAGCTGCACATAAAAGATACTTGGTAGGCTGCTGTGTGGCACAGAACACTTTGAGGAATACAGCTTTAAACACAGGGTAACATTACATTGGTACACACATATTCGCCATTGATTAGCTGCTTATTAACAAGCAACTTGATCACACACCAGCCATTTGTTAGTCATTACAAAACACTTATATAAAGTGCTATAATATAAAATGAGGTGCAAGTGTGCATGATTATGTATGCTAAGTGGTAAATGCCCTAGAGGGTACACTTATTATGTGTAACCTGGGAGGAATGAAAGGTATGACAGACAGCGCTGCTGCAGCTCGCTGTGCCTCGCTGTATGGCTCTCCAAAGAAATGTGTTAATGTAAAAGATCAATCTATTATCAATTAAAAGCACTGACTCTATTGTTTATTTGCAGGATGAACTCAAGGCACAGATAAAGCCTCTAGGAGAAAATCTTACCACCTATAAAGGAATTCAGCAAACATTGAATCAAAGAATGAAACACTTGAAGGTGGGCATATGCAACTTAAAGGTGAACTTCTGACATTTTTAAGCCATAGCCCTGTTGTTTGAGGTTTGAGGAAGTGCTAGGTAAAAGGGCAGACAAGTTCGTACAACAGACTGAGTAACTGGAGGCTAAAGCTCACTAATGGGGCAAGCTTCCTCAGCTTCAGTTGAACTTGTCCTAATAGGTTAGCCTCAGCTGCCAGTCCCCTATCCCCCCCTATGTCTTACCAGGTTTCCTTGTTCTTCTCGCTACTGACAGTACTCAGTGACCTTCTTTCCATTCATTTCATTTACGTTTACATTTATGCATTTAGCAGCAACTAAATAAAGCGACTAGCATTGGACAATTACTTCAGAGCTAGTCTCCCCTAGAGCAATTTAGGGTTAAGTGCCCTGCTCCAGGGCACAACTGTGGCAGCTAGGACCTGAACCCACAATTTTTAGGCTACTTTAAGGCTTGCTAGCCAAGTTTCTTAAGCTAATGCAGCGTTTTTCAAGCTGGGGGGCGTACCCCACCCGTGGGACGTGCACACACGACAGGCGCAAGACTTGAGACCGGCTGCACCGTGCCCTCCGAATTCACACCCATTCTTCTGGGAGTTTTTGTCACACAGATACCGTGCAGATATCTTGTGAAACTGCTGCTCACGTGAAGCTTTCCAATAGTGTTACTCACTAGTTATTTTGTTGAATGGTTTGCGAAAAAATTAGCTTAGAAATTACACAAACATTTTAAGCAATATTAATACAGCTCTGCGCCTGTCTCATACACATTCATCTCGGTATCTCATGATCTCTGAACTCAAATATGGCATACCACAAAAAAAAAAAAAAAACGGTGCGTGTACCCATATCAATGCTGTGTTCCACGATTAGTGATTAGTGATCTGGTCTTGAACTCACATCAAATTTCAACCCAAAATAATTTTTCTTTCTATATCAAAAGTTGTTCTCCGATTTCGTGTTCATATAGTTGGGGAACATGCAGAAATGTGATTCAGTACCCTTGCAGCTATAGAGTAGCCTGACAAGCCAAACAATAACATCAAAATGTATAGCCTGGCCATGACCGATAGACTGGGCTCAATCCTAGGGGCAGAGTCAGTGGTTGTCTTTCAAACTGAATAGTGCTACGACCAATCTGAGCAACGTCGGCAAAACAGCAAACGTGTCCTTCTTTGAAACCAAAGACTTGAGTGCCTTTTTCTGCTCAACTTTCAAAGAAAAAAAAAGTCTAACTCTTCCAAAGTCAGTGCCAAAGCCGATTCAAACGACTGCTATTCCTTGGCCACTTAGTTGATTTGCACAATCATAGCCCTGTCGTTATTGTGCTCAGCCTGCCCAACGGCTCTCTACAAAGATGGAGCATTGTGATTGGTTTTACTAAGCCCTAGAAGCCCTGGAAGACCTACTAAGACCCTATGGTGCATTGCTAGACATACCAGGTGAGCAAAACTATTTGCTACTGTTAGGGTGTGTCTACATTTCTAGGTTAGCAATACAGAGAATTATGATGCAGCCCCACCCCTTCTCCTCTCTGTGCAATGAAATATGGATAAAATATTCTGTCAGTACATACATCTTTGCAAATTACAAAGCCAAACAGTAAGCCACCACCCTGGTTCTTATATTGCCAGATTCCAGAAAACCCACCCTATCCAAATATAAAAAAAGATATTTGTACTGGCATGATTCTTGTCCTTCCTTAGCTTTAGCTTCCACTTTTTTTTATTTTACCGGGGCAGATCACCAAAAACGCAGACTGTCCCTGGAAATCGGGGACATCTGGTCCCCCTTCCCGATTCAGAACATTTAATTCCTTACTACATTATGTGTTCACATGGGAAGTTCTTTCTTTTCAGAGCCAGGCCAGACGCACAGAGATGCAGATCAAAAAGGAGTTTCAAGCGCTCTACCAGTTCCTTCACGATGAGGAGATGGCCAGGATCACAGCACTGAGGGAGGAAGAAGAGCAGAAAAGTTACATCATGATGAAGAAGATAGAGGAGATTTCTTATCTCTCTGAAACGATTCATGCCCTGGAGTTGGAGGTGAAGAAGGCTGATGTTCCATTTCTACAGGTAGCCTATAGAGACTCTGTGTCTCTTACATCATGCAGGAATATAAGTGAACTAACATACAGGAATCATGAGGTCTGATGTGTATGATCAGAAGTTCAGTTATACTTGATGTCCTGGGGGAGATATTTGTCCTCTGCATTGAATCCACACATACACATGAGTTGGAGCAGTGAGTTCACTGCGAGAATACACACACTCAGAACACACACACACACACACACACACACGCACACACACACACACACACGGAGCAGTGGGCAGCCATTAATCTGAATTATCCTGTATCATAAAAGAGAATGCATTCTTTTTTTCTTTTCAGAACTACAATTCCACCATGAAAAGGTATCAGTAACATTAAACATTCTTTTTCTGTCCTACATTCTATTCAGCTTGTAGTTCGTTGTTTTGACTGTAAAGAGCTTGCCTAGAGCACAAACTGACTCCTACCTGTCACTGCAGAGCCCGGAGCGCACCACAGGATACTGGGGATGTTGCAAGGAAGCTCATTAATGTGGCAACACACCTGAGCAACCTGAAGTTCAGCGTCTGGGAGAAGATGAGCAGGATTGTAGAGTACAGTGCGTCTAAGCATTTGTCACATTTTTCACAGTTTGTTGTAATTCCTGAGAAACCTGAAAAAAACAAGATTATTCAATAAGATTATTTTTGGAAGGTGATATTGTGTTACGTAATGCGTACTGATAATCACTGTCTTCATGTAGCACCTGTGACACTGGACCCAAACACAGCCCACCCATGCCTTACACTGTCCGAAGACTTGACAAGTCTCCAACTCTGCACTGAGATTCAGCAGATCCCTGACAGCTCCGAGGGTTTTGATGGCTACACCAGCGTGCTCGGCGCCGAGGGCTTCGCCTCCGGGACACACTGCTGGGACGTGGAGGTTGGAGACTGCACCACCTGGGCTCTGGGGGTGGTTGCAGAGTCTGAGTACAAAAACAGGGAACAGTTTTCTAAGTTCCGTCTCTGGTATATCGGTTATGCTAACGGCAGGTTCGGCAAAGGCTACTGCACAGAGCTCCTCACTCCCCTGGCTGTGAATCAGAAACCTCAGACGGTGAGAGTGCGGTTAGAATGCGACAGAGGAAGGGTCACCTTCTCTGACGCTGACACTGGTGGACACCTCCACTCATTCTCTTACACTTTCACAGAGACAGTGTACCCATACTTTTGCAATGTGAGTTCTGTTCAAGCTCTGCGGATATTAGGCCTGAAGCCTTTTGTGAAACTGTAACAAGAACTCTTTGCTTCGTTCCACTTTTTATAGGCTGCTGTTTTCACCGGTCGAAAACAGAAAAAGAAGATCGCATTCAAAGGCTGATGCAGCGGATGTAGTTGTAATGGAGGCCAGCTAGCCTAGCAGTACATGTGGAACGTTAGCAAAACCTCCATCCCAACGCCTTATCTGCTAGTCAGTTGTCTGGCTAACATGCTCGACTCCCAATCTAATCTAATTTTGCAGCCCCAGATTCAAACCTAGTGATGGTGGCCCCGCTCCGCCTGACCCCATCAAAGTGTCCTTGACCAAGACTCTGAACTCCAAATTCTTCCTGGTGGTAGGTTGGCACCTTGCCTGGCATCCTCCACCACTGGTGTGTGAATGCATGTGTGTGAATGGGTGATTGTGAGGCATATGTTGCAAAGCACTTTGAGTGCTCGTAGGAGTAGAAAAGCGCTGTATGAATGCAGTCCATTTACCATTTACCTGGGGCTGCACTGTAGAGGACAACCTTGGTTATGCAGTGTTGTATTAAACAAAAAATAGTGTAGGCCTTGGAGATGTGGGGACAAAGAGCAAGAGAAATATACTAGAACCATTTTGGGCTCAGCCGGTCCTTAGTGTACTCCTTAGTGTACACTTTAGTGTACTCATCTCACCTTGTAGGCTACACTACTTTTCAGTTTTAATACAAATGGACCTCTGAGTGCAGTCTCCTTCTTTCCCTTCTTTTGAAATATGTCTTCTTTTGTGTTATTCCACGTCCCAAATAAAATATGTTGATTTAGGAAAGGCACAGATGCTGACACTGTACTGTCTCTACGCTGTTCGCACCTGTACATGATTTCACAGTTTTTTGTATGTGTCATTGTGGGACAATGTAGTTTCACTGAAAATATTGTGAATTTCAAGTGTTATGTCCCTGAAATGTGACTTGGTTTACTGATAGCTATATACATATATACTGCTGAAGGTTGAATGAGTGTTTTTAAAGCAATGTCCAGTTTTGTTTTTGTGTTGGTAAAAGGTTGTTGCTTCACATGACAATCTTCTATTCTGTCCTCTGTGGAAGCTCGCTGCTGTTTATGTGGTCATGTTGCATGTGGTCATGTTCCATTGACAAAGCCTGGACTGTGCCTGCATGTTTACAAGTGCAAACAGTAAACAGCTAGAGGACTGTGAGGTGTTCTCCACTCCATAGTTTGATCAGGTATGGGATGACATTCCTCAGTGGGGTTCAGGCTCTCACTATAAAACACAATTGGCAGTTGAATGGATACTCTCACCATCAACAATGAACAACAACAAAAACAGCAGGAATTGACTGCTGACTTCTTGTTGTTGACCATGCAAACGACACCCTTCCATTCTGTGCTCTGTGAGCTCGGTGTTGCTTGACTCAGTGTGGTCGTGTCCCATTGACAAAGACTGGACTGTGGGTGAACACTGGATGTTCACGAGTGCAAACAGTGAGCAGTCAGAGGATTGAGGAGATTTTTTCTCCACAGTTTGACTAGATGTATTGGATTACATTCACTGACTGTCTGCCTCAGTGGGGCTCACACACTGAAATAGAATTGGTTATTGGATTGATACTCACCACTATCAACAACAAACAACAACAAAAACTGTTTGCAAGAAATGACTGTTGTCTTCATGTTTTATATTTTTGCTGACTTTCTGTGATCATGTATGAGCCTGTGTTTTCATTCTGCATAATTCAGGCACTGCCTGCGTCACTAAGGTGAGAGTTTGAACGCACTGTCGATGACGGTTCCATGTCACTGCACTTAAGAGGAAACCTGAGCCTAATCGCTTTCCAAAGAAGCAGAAGTTACAACAGGAAGACCAGTGCATTTGTCAAACAAAACACTGTACAAGGCAAACTACTGTGACTTAAACTACGGGTCAAAACAAAATAAAAAAAATAAAAACAGCTTTAAATTTAAAGTGAAAGAACTTAATGACGTCAACATTTATCCCACATATTGATTGTGTTGGTCTTTGTGTGATGTGTGTGTTCACACATCAGCCAAATCTGTAAACCATACAAAAATACACTTCTTTGACAGATGGATGTTGTCCTTGGGCTTTTTCAGCACTCTGGTGATTAAAATTTTTTTTTTAGTTTTACCTGTTTACATTTTTTTTGTCATGGGATAACACTAGAAGACAGGAGTGGACTAAACTGCCTCCTCTGTGATGCATGAATAATCTTCTTAATGTTCTGCGTCCCCTTTTCTGGGAAGTGATACTAAGGACATCTAGATGACAGCCGATAAGGATTTGGCTCTGCTACACTGAATCAGAATTTTATTGCCCATCATTAGTAACACATCTACCTTGCTACTTCTTTGGAAATTGGCCTTTTCCGACATCAGTCCACAGTAGGGTTGCCAACTTCCTCAACCCCAAATGAAGGACACTTTCTTCCAGGTGGAGTTGTCCCCTCCCCAGCGCCAAAAAGGCTATAAAATGTATATTATATCAATCTCTCTATCTCTCTCTGTCTCTCTCTCTCTATATATATATAGAGAGAGAATCGAATGCAGTATAGAATAGAACACTGTATAATGTATACAGTCACACATGGACTTTACTGGCCTCATTATTTGGCTACAAGGCCCAGATGCACAAAGCATTACAATGCAGATGGAATTAGACTACAAACCCAATTATGAAAAAGTTGGGATGCTTTCTAAAATGTCCATTTTCCAAAGATGTAAGGAAATCATTTGATAGAGAATAGAGCAAAGACAAAATATCAACTGGAACATATCAACCAGGAAACATTATGCTATTGTTTGGGGGGAAATATACTGCAGGCTCATGTAAAATTTGATACCTGACACATGTCTACAGGGTCTGGCCATTCGGTAGTGAAATTCGATTGCTTGCATGAGGTGTTTAAGTGTAATAAGATTGGATCAGCCTCTGACAGATAGCTTGCCTTGACTGATAGCATTCTAGCTTTGCATTCACAACACCTCTCTCTGTTGGACAGGTTAAAATGCCACCTGGGACAAGGAGCTCAATGGGATCAAATCCAGACTTGCACTATGGGGAGATGCTAATCAAGGCAGGGCCAGACTAAATATCCCAATAAAAAAAAAAAAACAAAAAAAAAAACAACCGGCGTCAAACAAACATCAAACAAATATGCTGCTTTTATGATTTCAGACATTTATTTGCATTTATGTTTTATTTACAGCTTCGACAATGTCCCAACTTCTTTGGAACTGGGTTTGTATTTTCATAAAAATGGGCTGAACTGTTAAACTCTCATCAGTCTAAATAAATAAAGACTGCATATTTCCATATTTCTATTACAGTGGAAATACGGTGTTTTAGCCTATAGAGGCCTAAAATGAAGGAAATGCGTTTTTTTAAATGCGCTGCAAGAGGCTTTAATTTTAATGATAAAATTATTTGATGACAGCGACAGAGGTCGTCTGCTAAGGTATGTCTGCAAAGATTCTACACGGGACGGATGCTCACACACACTCCCTCTCTCCCTCTCTCCCCAGTTTCGTCACTCACTTGCGTTGCGGGTTGGGAACCCTAGTTCACATGGTGTTGCCTTTCCAAACCATCTGGGGTTATTCACCATTTATCCCGACTAGCATTACATTGACAAATAAACTAGGGGTGTGAAATGAAAAAAAAACACTGCTACTGTTGATGCCTAGTTTTGTGTGGGGTTTGGTGTAAATGGGTTGTTGTCTCATCGTGCCTGTCTGTTTATTTAACGAGCTGTATGGTATTGAAATTCATTAGGACACTTTGGTCATGTGGTACCAAATTCTCCTTGATGTGCTTCTGCCACCTAGTGGTTGAAATAAAACCATGATTTTATATTATGATATTCCTGCAAATTTGCGTGTGCGCCAAATGAATAGTGCAAGACACATTTCCCTCGTGGCAATAAAGGTCTATTTCATTCATAGACCCTTCAGCCTTCAGTGTGCTTACTGCTATTCAGTTTGTTTGTTTTTTCAGGTAAGACCACTGAGTCTCTTTTGAAAGACCCTCCTAATACTGGATATGCAGGCAACATCGCTGCATGCCTTAAGTTGCTGACATGCCATCTGAAAAGTCCCGTGAAAACAGAGGAGTGTATGCTCCACATCTGTGGGCAGCTGTGGTCTCAGTGGTCAAACTGGGTTCCACCCACTCACAGTAGTGTGTGCGCGCGTCTGTGTGAGCACCACTATTAGAATGGATCAAGACATGACCAATGCTCCCTCTAGTGGCCATATCTGGGAAGTGCTACGTTGATGAACTGCATTCATCTGACACTACGCAATTTAAAAATCAAACATAAAAATGTTGGCTGAATGCTATGCTAGTTTACCTAATGTGGCCAATGAGGCAAGACTGCTGTAGCTTTAGTTGTAGTAAAAAAATCTTGAATTTTGAGTAAAATTTCAAAAGTAACAATCACCCAAGATCACAGACAAGGTTCACCTTTACATTAATAACTTCGAGTTAGGTATAGAGAACATTATTATAAAATGAAGACAAAAAGATTAAAAGTTGAAAACCACATACATAGAGTATATAATAAATCATAACAGTAGTCCTAATAAAAATAAAATGCAACAAACAAACAAAAACCCAGTAGCTTAGGTCATATTCAGCTCTAGCATTACTGTAAAGCAAGGCCCCAGGTACTGCACAGGGAGTGGTTAGATGGTGACTATGTGAACGGCTCCACTCTGTCCGGTCGGGGATTGGCTGTTGGCTATTTGGCAGAGCCTGGTGCCAGTGAGCGGCATGGGTGAAGCTTGGAGGAAGTGCTGGTCAGGGCAAAGGTGTCTGTCCTCCCCAGCTTTCTTACTAAAACCCCTGGCCCTGTGACTTTAGGGTGGGAGTTGAACCAGAGCAGGGAGCCTGAGGACGAACTGTCAGCCAGTTGTGGCTAAAGTGTGAATAACACATTTCGTGATCTAATCCTTTGTTTAGAATCCTATGCAATCCTTCCCTTTGAGCAACACATTTTCAATATTGGATCCAATCCTGATCAGATTTTGAACAACTGGGCCCAGGAAAGATTGCTAGACAAATACAATTCAATTCATTTTAATTTATGAGATTAATTAGACAATTCTAGCCCAAAAATTACATAGGCAATTATTTTTCAGAAGGTGACTAATAATAATAATGATAAATAAAATGTAATATTAAAAACAAAGTGTAAAAACATAAAGACTTGATCCCACAACATACATTTTATAGCACAACTCCTGGCTAAAATTAATCTGAAATACTGCTTAAGCAGTTATTCAGGTTGCTACAATCAACACATTTCTGCTGATCACAGCGATAGAGTGGGACATGCTGTAGGACTTCTCTAAGGTTGGTGAAAACATCATTCTCACAATCATACCTCCATACTTCTGTAAAGACAAAAGCCTTTGGACCACTGTGGGCTCTGAACATCTCTAGACCTTCTAGGATGTTAAAGCAGCTTGTAGGGTTAATGCAGGTGAGTGTACATGGGGAATTATATGTGTAGAACACCACACAACCCTTGTTGTCTGCATTTAGCAGTGATCTCATGGGAGACTGATTTACACTGGGTAGGTTCAACAGGAGATATTCTGAATGCTGCTTTGCCGTGGGGTTGTTTGGAATGGGCCTTGGACGAGCTGCAATCAGTCTTTCCCCGTTGAAGAGTTTTTGATGACTGTTAAGAGCGTTCTTTACATTTTTTGCAGGGTAGGTTGAGAGGAAGTTTTTATCAAGATAGCTAACACACTGGCCTGCTGGAGCATTAAAAGCAATGGCATACTGGTAATTCTGTCCTGGTTGATAGCTACAAAAGATAAGGCAAAATAATGGGTTACAAATATCAGGGGTTACACACACAAACACACACACACACACACATTCACACATAGACACACACACACACACACACACACACACATTCACACATAGACACACACACACCCACACCTCTTGATTTGGTGATTTTAGAAAAAATTCTTGACGTTCTTTTAAAAAGATCTGAAATCCAAGAGACTGAAATAATAAATCAAATTGAAGAAAGACTAACCATAAAAACATGACAAACTCATACTCATAAATCAGTCATTGCTCAATTTGTATATACATAGACACAACCTACTTTTGGCGAAGATAGTTGATGGCATTAACAAGAGTTTTCTGGTTCAGAGCCAACTGTTCACAATTCCAAATTACAGAGAAGAAGAAAGTGAACTGAAGTCCCCTCACCATACTTGCACACATCTGCCAGGTAAGATACATTTTAAAACAATTTAAAGATTTCAAATTACTGTATTCATTTGATGACTATATAACTGTGAAACTTAACTTCCACTCAAGTTGACTGCATTTCATTCAAAGCAATGTCACAGTTAGAACAAATAATGTATTTAATGTATTGCTTAATTATACAAACAATCAATTCTGTAATTATGTTTACATTTCAAGTGCTAACTTTATTGTGCGTCCCTCAAACAGAAAACAAAATCAACACAGTAAACATCACTTATGCACTCTCTAACATCTAAGTATGTATGTGAAAGAAACAAATACGATATGTGTGTATATCAGGGGGCTTACCTTAGTTGTGACTGTAGTTGTATGGAGACAGATGCAGGCTAGTGGCATTAATTGGTGTAGAGTTGCTAGTCGTTGGGCTGCACCTCCTCAAACTGTACTGACAAAGAAGCACAGTGGTGTGGTGAGGAAGAGAGAGTCTTTATGCAGCTCTGAACTGGAAAACCCCTTACAGGAAATGCAGCCTGGAAAAAAACTTGGATTCAGAACACATTTTATGTATAAACATAAAAACCTGAATTATTAGCCTACTGATGGCAGATTTGCACTAACTCAAAAATAACTTGGTTTAATATACTGTCTTTCAAGCTACTCCAAAAACATAAACAAACAAAAATAAATAATAGGGTGTGTATGTATAGGCATGTACAAGTGTGGTGTGAAAAGACTGGTTTCTGCTCCAGAATGACTATCTGAAGGCATTTCCTGTTAGTGCTGCAGACCAAGCCAGGGAGTTGAACAGCTGATGGCCCAGGGCTTGAAAGACCTGCTTTGCTCTGTGCTGTAAAAAGGAACTCAGTACACCGCAGCATAGAAGGAAACTGTCCATGAAAGACAACAGTAGTTTGCTGCAGATTCTGAAGAACCTCAGCCTCCTCAGGAAATAGAGTCTGCTCTGTCCTTTCCTGTAAAGTATCTGTGTCCTTTTTATTGTCCAGGTGCAGCCTGAGTTGTGTGTGCTAACTACCGCCAACTTGACCCCCTCAATGGAGACTGGTAGCAGAGGGGGCTCCCTGGGGTGCACCAGGTACAGCTGACAGTCTCTGATGTGCAGTCTCCCAATCTGACAAACTGACATCTTTCTGTGAAAGTGTAATCCAGGACACTGGGCATGGGTCCACTTCCATCTGGAGCAGCTCCTTCCCCAGCAAGAGGGGTTGGATGGTGGAGCCACGGGAGAAATCAAAGATTCAATTCAATTCAATTCAATTCTATTCAATTTTATCTGTACTGTATCTGTAATATTTTGTCCCATCTTCAGAAGGATTGTTTTGCAATGTAAATGTTTGTAAGTCTATTTGTTAGTCTATTTGTAAGTCTATTTGTTTTGCAGTGTAAATGTTTGTAAGTCTATTTGTTTTATATCTTAAAGGAAAAATCTAGAGTTAATCAGCCCATATCCCTGTTCTTTGAGGTTGCTGAGTGCTGTCGGGAGGTATAAGAATGACAGCATTTGATACAACATAGACCAAATCTGTGAACTGGCAGCTAATGCTAACTGATAGGGCACAGGAAAATGAAACTTCTTTTCCCTCATCTGTTAGTGTTGGCTGTCGTTTCACAATTTGGTCTGTGTTGTATCAAATTCTCATACCGATAGCTAGCCTGACAAGCCAGACTACAACATCAAAATTTATAGTCTGGCTATGACTGAAAGTCTGGGCTCAATTCAAGGATTCAGCAATTGTCTTTCAAACTGTCTCTGCACGCAATAGGTAGCCTGACAAGCTACTGCTATTGCCATCTAGATTTCTAGGCTTGTAGCAGCCCTGTCCTCATTGTGCTAAGTCCAACCAGCGACTCTCCACAAGGACAGAGCGATGTGATTGGTCAAACTAAACCTGGTAGAACAGCCACTGACGCTCTATGGTTCGTTTCTAGACAATCCTGCATGGCAAAACCATTTGCTACCGCTAGGGCATGACTGGATTTCTAGGCTAACCAACAGCACTCAGCAATGTCAAAAAACAGAACGACAAGTTAGTTCACTTCAGAAAATCCCTAAAATTAGTAACGTGTGGTTAAACAGCAGATTTTTCAGTGTGCATGCAGTAGCCTGTCACAGGCCAAAGACTGTACTGTGTGTGTTCAAGAGCTACAAGTTATACTGTGGTTTTTGACCATGCTTAACTCCCTATAAGAACTAAACTTGTTATTCTGGATATGACGAAAATATCACCACATGCCTTACATTTCTGACATGCCATCTGAAAAATTCTGAGTTTAGGCTACCTTTCCAATAGGTGTGAAGTACGCTCCACATCTCTGGTTTCAGTGGATAAACTGGGTTCCACCCACTCACCATTAGTAAAATGGGCCCTCTAGTGGCCATATCAGGAAAGTGCAATATTTGATGACTAAATTACTCCAGCACCATGCAATGTATTGGCTGAATGCTATGCTAGTCCCTTTATGTACTTCAGTTGATGTGTCCAAGTGGCAAGACTGCTCCAGCTTTATTTGTTAGTACCCTATTCTTGCAGCACTAAGGCTCTAGGAAAGACGCTTCAAACGCTGTTCACTTCCATAATGTCTGTGATACTTCAGATACCTCACAGTATTATTACATCCACACTATGTAGAGTGATTAACTATTTCACCGCACATGCATAGAGTAAAAGGATTCTGCACACTTTTAGCTGTTAGAGCAGTGCAGAGTTGATATTTTTATAAATGCATATATATAGTTTAATCTGTTTGGGCCTTTGGTTTACACATAAACAGTTTTAGCCACCTCAAAAGGATAGTTTTTAAAACATCCTTGATATTTCAAAACGCTGGATTCTGTTTATCACACACACACATACAAACACACCGAATACATACATACACACACACAAACACGCCTAAATACACACATATTTGAATCTTGAGTGTAATTTCAAAAGAAACGCACAGAAACACCCAAGACCACAGACAAGATTGCGGCATCACCTTCCAATCTTTAATATTAATAATATACAGTTAGGTATAGAGAACAATATCATAAAATGAAGACAAAAAGATTAAAAGTTGAAAACCGTATACATATATAAAAAATAATAACAATAATAAAACAAAATAAAACAAACAAACAAACAAAATAGCTAAAGTCATATTCAGGTCTAAAATGAAAACAGGGTCCCAGGTACTGCACTAGGAGTGGTTAGATGGTGACTATGTGAAAGGCTCCACCCTATCCAGCATATCCGCCACACCCCTCTCGACCTCTCACCCCTCTCGACCTCTCACCATTGACGCAAGGTCCTCACCTACTGCAGGAGAGAAAACTCCTGCACCATGTGCTGTGCTGACCATACACACATGGTTCCTAAGATAAATTACTCAAACATGATTGGGCTATCAGACAGACAGCAATGCTGACATACTAGAACATGTGCTGAGATGTTCATAATAGGACATAATATATGAGCCGAATCCCATCTAGGCCTTAAGCCCTAAACCCTAAGCCTCACACACTTAAGACTCAGGGCTTTGGGTTAGAGGGGGCATTGGGATGCAGCCATGGAGTGAACATAGTCTATGTGGGTTTAAATAGCCTACATATAACAATATACAGATACTAAAGTAACCCATACAAATCATCGCAAGGTCAGTTTGGAAGAGGTTGCTGCTCAGTGAGGTGAGAGGCTGGATATGGGCGTGGAGTTTAGGGAGTTCTGTGGGGTTGGTTGCTGGGTACCGACACCAGCATATTGAGCTCCTTGTTACGCAGTCTTTTCAGTCAAGGGCAAACCCCCCCCCCCAAAAAACAAAAAAACAAGAGGATGTACAGGGTGGGTTTCAAAAACGAGATCCATTACTTCACAAATGTCAGAATCATAACAAACAAAAACAATAAAAGCAGTTGGGGGCCATAAGTCCCCACCCAAAACTCTGGAGTTGGGGAGATGGGTGACATCATCAACCTCATAGTTATCACTAGCGCCATCAAGTGGTAAAAATCTGTTATTGTTACTCTGCCACACATGCTGTTTGCATAACACCATCTAACAAGGAGACACTGAGGTTACACATCAAGCAAACATGTTCAGGAGAGGCATAACTGATGGACAGCGTCTTCTTAAGATAACATGGCATTGTAAAGGTTGGGCTAAAACAAACAAACAAACAAACAAACAAACGAATAAAAACAAATACAGCGTAATGGTAAAAAAATGAAAATGACAAGCAATATCTAGGACACCTCCCAAGCTTCTGTAATGTACAGTCAAATTCACTCTAACACACACGCACCAACACACACACACACAAACACAGGAACACAAGGTCAACCCAGCAGCGCAAATGCTGAGCGGGAGAAAGAGCTAACCCTGAATAAAGCCTCCACAGTAAAATGCCAGTCACTTGCGTTAATGTGCCACTTATTGCCCGCCTTCACCAACATCTCAGACCTTTGGCATCCATCCTCACCAACTTATTCATTTATTCATTCACTCTGGTGGCTCCCCCAACACTTTCAAGCACCTTTACTTTCCTTTCTCAGAAGACATACTTCCCATGGTCACGTGCGCGTGCCTATCGTGTGTGTAAGTTTGTGTACGTGTGCATATACGTGTGTGTGTGTGTGTGTGTGTGTGTATGACAGAGGAAGATGTGCGAGAGTTACATTATCTACAAGCTACCGTGCCTACTGACGCCCAAGCATGCGTGCAGTGGAAGGCTCTTCCTGTAGTGCTCAACTGTGCTACTGAAGGCGGTGGAGGGACGCTCGGGAGGTGAAAGAAGCAGTGGTAATCGGAACAGGTATCAGAACGAGGAACAGCAGCTTGAGGAGCAGAGGAGCGCGTTCGCCTCTTTGTCACGGGCGGCGATACTCTCGCTAACTTACTTATGGCGATGCTCTCGCTAACTTACGTACGAACGTACAAAACCAAAAAACAACCCGCCAGGAGAGAATAGGGGTTCTGTTCTGTGTGTGTGTGTGTGTGTATGTGTGTGTGTGTGTGTGTGCTCGTGTGCGTGCGATTGACACACGTCTCTGACACCACGTAAGGCCAATGCAAAAATCTCCAAAACAACTGAGTAAATTAAATTATGTACACGACGATGGAATGTTAAAATGGAATGGCTGAGGTACAGTACATTAAATGTTAGAACACTGTATAATGTATACAGTCACACATGGACTTTACTGGCCTCATTATTTGGCTACAAGGCCCAGATGCACAAAGCATTACAATGCAGATGGAATTAGACTACAAACCCAATTATGAAAAAGTTGGGATGCTTTCTAAAATGTCCATTTTCCAAAGATGTAAGGAAATCATTTGATAGAGAATAGAGCAAAGACAAAATATCAACTGGAACATATCAACCAGGAAACATTATGCTATTGTTTGGGGGGAAATATACTGCAGGCTCATGTAAAATTTGATACCTGACACATGTCTACAGGGTCTGGCCATTCGGTAGTGAAATTCGATTGCTTGCATGAGGTGTTTAAGTGTAATAAGATTGGATCAGCCTCTGACAGATAGCTTGCCTTGACTGATAGCATTCTAGCTTTGCATTCACAACACCTCTCTCTGTTGGACAGGTTAAAATGCCACCTGGGACAAGGAGCTCAATGGGATCAAATCCAGACTTGCACTATGGGGAGATGCTAATCAAGGCAGGGCCAGACTAAATATCCCAATAAAAAAAAAACAAAAAAAAAAAACAACCGGCGTCAAACAAACATCAAACAAATATGCTGCTTTTATGATTTCAGACATTTATTTGCATTTATGTTTTATTTACAGCTTCGACAATGTCCCAACTTCTTTGGAACTGGGTTTGTATTTTCATAAAAATGGGCTGAACTGTTAAACTCTCATCAGTCTAAATAAATAAAGACTGCATATTTCCATATTTCTATTACAGTGGAAATACGGTGTTTTAGCCTATAGAGGCCTAAAATGAAGGAAATGCGTTTTTTTAAATGCGCTGCAAGAGGCTTTAATTTTAATGATAAAATTATTTGATGACAGCGACAGAGGTCGTCTGCTAAGGTATGTCTGCAAAGATTCTACACGGGACGGATGCTCACACACACTCCCTCTCTCCCTCTCTCCCCAGTTTCGTCACTCACTTGCGTTGCGGGTTGGGAACCCTAGTTCACATGGTGTTGCCTTTCCAAACCATCTGGGGTTATTCACCATTTATCCCGACTAGCATTACATTGACAAATAAACTAGGGGTGTGAAATGAAAAAAAAACACTGCTACTGTTGATGCCTAGTTTTGTGTGGGGTTTGGTGTAAATGGGTTGTTGTCTCATCGTGCCTGTCTGTTTATTTAACGAGCTGTATGGTATTGAAATTCATTAGGACACTTTGGTCATGTGGTACCAAATTCTCCTTGATGTGCTTCTGCCACCTAGTGGTTGAAATAAAACCATGATTTTATATTATGATATTCCTGCAAATTTGCGTGTGCGCCAAATGAATAGTGCAAGACACATTTCCCTCGTGGCAATAAAGGTCTATTTCATTCATAGACCCTTCAGCCTTCAGTGTGCTTACTGCTATTCAGTTTGTTTGTTTTTTCAGGTAAGACCACTGAGTCTCTTTTGAAAGACCCTCCTAATACTGGATATGCAGGCAACATCGCTGCATGCCTTAAGTTGCTGACATGCCATCTGAAAAGTCCCGTGAAAACAGAGGAGTGTATGCTCCACATCTGTGGGCAGCTGTGGTCTCAGTGGTCAAACTGGGTTCCACCCACTCACAGTAGTGTGTGCGCGCGTCTGTGTGAGCACCACTATTAGAATGGATCAAGACATGACCAATGCTCCCTCTAGTGGCCATATCTGGGAAGTGCTACGTTGATGAACTGCATTCATCTGACACTACGCAATTTAAAAATCAAACATAAAAATGTTGGCTGAATGCTATGCTAGTTTACCTAATGTGGCCAATGAGGCAAGACTGCTGTAGCTTTAGTTGTAGTAAAAAAATCTTGAATTTTGAGTAAAATTTCAAAAGTAACAATCACCCAAGATCACAGACAAGGTTCACCTTTACATTAATAACTTCGAGTTAGGTATAGAGAACATTATTATAAAATGAAGACAAAAAGATTAAAAGTTGAAAACCACATACATAGAGTATATAATAAATCATAACAGTAGTCCTAATAAAAATAAAATGCAACAAACAAACAAAAACCCAGTAGCTTAGGTCATATTCAGCTCTAGCATTACTGTAAAGCAAGGCCCCAGGTACTGCACAGGGAGTGGTTAGATGGTGACTATGTGAACGGCTCCACTCTGTCCGGTCGGGGATTGGCTGTTGGCTATTTGGCAGAGCCTGGTGCCAGTGAGCGGCATGGGTGAAGCTTGGAGGAAGTGCTGGTCAGGGCAAAGGTGTCTGTCCTCCCCAGCTTTCTTACTAAAACCCCTGGCCCTGTGACTTTAGGGTGGGAGTTGAACCAGAGCAGGGAGCCTGAGGACGAACTGTCAGCCAGTTGTGGCTAAAGTGTGAATAACACATTTCGTGATCTAATCCTTTGTTTAGAATCCTATGCAATCCTTCCCTTTGAGCAACACATTTTCAATATTGGATCCAATCCTGATCAGATTTTGAACAACTGGGCCCAGGAAAGATTGCTAGACAAATACAATTCAATTCATTTTAATTTATGAGATTAATTAGACAATTCTAGCCCAAAAATTACATAGGCAATTATTTTTCAGAAGGTGACTAATAATAATAATGATAAATAAAATGTAATATTAAAAACAAAGTGTAAAAACATAAAGACTTGATCCCACAACATACATTTTATAGCACAACTCCTGGCTAAAATTAATCTGAAATACTGCTTAAGCAGTTATTCAGGTTGCTACAATCAACACATTTCTGCTGATCACAGCGATAGAGTGGGACATGCTGTAGGACTTCTCTAAGGTTGGTGAAAACATCATTCTCACAATCATACCTCCATACTTCTGTAAAGACAAAAGCCTTTGGACCACTGTGGGCTCTGAACATCTCTAGACCTTCTAGGATGTTAAAGCAGCTTGTAGGGTTAATGCAGGTGAGTGTACATGGGGAATTATATGTGTAGAACACCACACAACCCTTGTTGTCTGCATTTAGCAGTGATCTCATGGGAGACTGATTTACACTGGGTAGGTTCAACAGGAGATATTCTGAATGCTGCTTTGCCGTGGGGTTGTTTGGAATGGGCCTTGGACGAGCTGCAATCAGTCTTTCCCCGTTGAAGAGTTTTTGATGACTGTTAAGAGCGTTCTTTACATTTTTTGCAGGGTAGGTTGAGAGGAAGTTTTTATCAAGATAGCTAACACACTGGCCTGCTGGAGCATTAAAAGCAATGGCATACTGGTAATTCTGTCCTGGTTGATAGCTACAAAAGATAAGGCAAAATAATGGGTTACAAATATCAGGGGTTACACACACAAACACACACACACACACACATTCACACATAGACACACACACACACACACACACACACACATTCACACATAGACACACACACACCCACACCTCTTGATTTGGTGATTTTAGAAAAAATTCTTGACGTTCTTTTAAAAAGATCTGAAATCCAAGAGACTGAAATAATAATCAAATTGAAGAAAGACTAACCATAAAACATGACAAACTCATACTCATAAATCAGTCATTGCTCAATTTGTATATACATAGACACAACCTACTTTTGGCGAAGATAGTTGATGGCATTAACAAGAGTTTTCTGGTTCAGAGCCAACTGTTCACAATTCCAAATTACAGAGAAGAAGAAAGTGAACTGAAGTCCCCTCACCATACTTGCACACATCTGCCAGGTAAGATACATTTTAAAACAATTTAAAGATTTCAAATTACTGTATTCATTTGATGACTATATAACTGTGAAACTTAACTTCCACTCAAGTTGACTGCATTTCATTCAAAGCAATGTCACAGTTAGAACAAATAATGTATTTAATGTATTGCTTAATTATACAAACAATCAATTCTGTAATTATGTTTACATTTCAAGTGCTAACTTTATTGTGCGTCCCTCAAACAGAAAACAAAATCAACACAGTAAACATCACTTATGCACTCTCTAACATCTAAGTATGTATGTGAAAGAAACAAATACGATATGTGTGTATATCAGGGGGCTTACCTTAGTTGTGACTGTAGTTGTATGGAGACAGATGCAGGCTAGTGGCATTAATTGGTGTAGAGTTGCTAGTCGTTGGGCTGCACCTCCTCAAACTGTACTGACAAAGAAGCACAGTGGTGTGGTGAGGAAGAGAGAGTCTTTATGCAGCTCTGAACTGGAAAACCCTTACAGGAAATGCAGCCTGGAAAAAAACTTGGATTCAGAACACATTTTATGTATAAACATAAAAACCTGAATTATTAGCCTACTGATGGCAGATTTGCACTAACTCAAAAATAACTTGGTTTAATATACTGTCTTTCAAGCTACTCCAAAAACATAAACAAACAAAAATAAATAATAGGGTGTGTATGTATAGGCATGTACAAGTGTGGTGTGAAAAGACTGGTTTCTGCTCCAGAATGACTATCTGAAGGCATTTCCTGTTAGTGCTGCAGACCAAGCCAGGGAGTTGAACAGCTGATGGCCCAGGGCTTGAAAGACCTGCTTTGCTCTGTGCTGTAAAAAGGAACTCAGTACACCGCAGCATAGAAGAAACTGTCCATGAAAGACAACAGTAGTTTGCTGCAGATTCTGAAGAACCTCAGCCTCCTCAGGAAATAGAGTCTGCTCTGTCCTTTCCTGTAAAGTATCTGTGTCCTTTTTATTGTCCAGGTGCAGCCTGAGTTGTGTGTGCTAACTACCGCCAACTTGACCCCTCAATGGAGACTGGTAGCAGAGGGGGCTCCCTGGGGTGCACCAGGTACAGCTGACAGTCTCTGATGTGCAGTCTCCCAATCTGACAAACTGACATCTTTCTGTGAAAGTGTAATCCAGGACACTGGCATGGGTCCACTTCCATCTGGAGCAGCTCCTTCCCCAGCAAGAGGGTTGGATGGTGGAGCCACGGGAGAAATCAAAGATTCAATTCAATTCAATTCAATTCTATTCAATTTTATCTGTACTGTATCTGTAATATTTTGTCCCATCTTCAGAAGGATTGTTTTGCAATGTAAATGTTTGTAAGTCTATTTGTTAGTCTATTTGTAAGTCTATTTGTTTTGCAGTGTAAATGTTTGTAAGTCTATTGTTTTATATCTTAAAGGAAAATCTAGAGTTAATCAGCCCATATCCCTGTTCTTTGAGGTTGCTGAGTGCTGTCGGAGGTATAAGAATGACAGCATTTGATACAACATAGACCAAATCTGTGAACTGGCAGCTAATGCTAACTGATAGGGCACAGGAAAATGAAACTTCTTTCCCTCATCTGTTAGTGTTGGCTGTCGTTTCACAATTTGGTCTGTGTTGTATCAAATTCTCATACCGATAGCTAGCCTGACAAGCCAGACTACAACATCAAATTTATAGTCTGCTATGACTGAAGTCTGGGCTCAATTCAAGGATTCAGCAATTGTCTTCAAAACTGTCTCTGCACGCAATAGGTAGCCTGACAAGCTACTGCTATTGCCATCTAGATTTCTAGGCTTGTAGCAGCCTGTCCTCATTGTGCTAAGTCCAACCAGCGACTCTCCACAAGGACAGAGCGATGTGATTGGTCAAACTAAACCTGGTAGAACAGCCACTGACGCTCTATGGTTCGTTTCTAGACAATCCTGCATGGCAAAACCATTTGCTACCGCTAGGGCATGACTGGATTTCTAGGCTAACCAACAGCACTCAGCATGTCAAAAAACAGACGACAAGTTAGTTCACTTCAGAAAATCCCTAAAATTAGTAACGTGTGGTTAAACAGCAGATTTTTCAGTGTGCATGCGTAGCCTGTCACAGGCCAAAGACGTACTGTGTGTGTTCAAGAGCTACAAGTTATACTGTGGTTTTTGACCATGCTTAACTCCCTATAAGAACTAAACTTGTTATTCTGGATATGACGAAATATCACCACATGCCTACATTTCTGACATGCCATCTGAAAATTCTGAGTTTAGGCTACCTTTCCAATAGGTGTGAAGTACGCTCCACATCTCTGGTTTCAGTGGATAAACTGGGTTCCACCCACTCACCATTAGTAAAATGGGCCCTCTAGTGGCCATATCAGGAAAGTGCAATATTTGATGACTAAATTACTCCAGCACCATGCAATGTATTGGCTGAATGCTATGCTAGTCCCTTTATGTACTTCAGTTGATGTGTCCAAGTGGCAAGACTGCTCCAGCTTTATTTGTTAGTACCCTATTCTGCAGCACTAAGGCTCTAGGAAAGACGCTTCAAACGCTGTTCACTTCCATAATGTCTGTGATACTTCAGATACCTCACAGTATATTACATCCACACTATGTAGAGTGATTAACTATTTCACCGCACATGCATAGAGTAAAAGGATTCTGCACACTTTTAGCTGTTAGAGCAGTGCAGAGTTGATATTTTATAAATGCATATATATAGTTTAATCTGTTTGGGCCTTTGGTTTACACATAAACAGTTTAGCCACCTCAAAAGGATAGTTTTTAAAACATCCTTGATATTCAAAACGCTGGATTCTGTTTATCACACACACACATACAAACACACCGAATACATACATACACAACACAAACACGCCTAAATACACATATTTGAATCTTGAGTGTAATTTCAAAAGAAACGCACAGAAACACCCAAGACCACAGACAAGATTGCGGCATCACCTTCAATCTTTAATATTAATAATATACAGTTAGTAATAGAGAACAATATCATAAATGAAGACAAAAAGATTAAAAGTTGAAAACCGTATACATATATAAAAATAATAACAATAATAAACAAAATAAACAAACAAACAAACAAAATAGCTAAAGTCATATTCAGGTCTAAAATGAAAACAGGGTCCCAGGTACTGCACTAGGAGTGGTTAGATGGTGACTATGTGAAAGGCTCCACCCTATCCAGCATATCCGCCACACCCCTCTCGACCTCTCACCCCTCTCGACCTCTCACCATTGACGCAAGGTCCTCACCTACTGCAGGAGAGAAAACTCCTGCACCATGTGCTGTGCTGACCATACACACATGGTTCCTAAGATAAATTACTCAAACATGATTGGGCTATCAGACAGACAGCAATGCTGACATACTAGAACATGTGCTGAGATGTTCATAATAGGACATAATATATGAGCCGAATCCCATCTAGGCCTTAAGCCCTAAACCCTAAGCCTCACACACTTAAGACTCAGGGCTTTGGGTTAGAGGGGGCATTGGGATGCAGCCATGGAGTGAACATAGTCTATGTGGGTTTAAATAGCCTACATATAACAATATACAGATACTAAAGTAACCCATACAAATCATCGCAAGGTCAGTTTGGAAGAGGTTGCTGCTCAGTGAGGTGAGAGGCTGGATATGGGCGTGGAGTTTAGGGAGTTCTGTGGGGTTGGTTGCTGGGTACCGACACCAGCATATTGAGCTCCTTGTTACGCAGTCTTTTCAGTCAAGGGCAAACCCCCCCCCAAAAAACAAAAAAACAAGAGGATGTACAGGGTGGGTTTCAAAAACGAGATCCATTACTTCACAAATGTCAGAATCATAACAAACAAAAACAATAAAAGCAGTTGGGGCCATAAGTCCCCACCCAAAACTCTGGAGTTGGGGAGATGGGTGACATCATCAACCTCATAGTTATCACTAGCGCCATCAAGTGGTAAAAATCTGTTATTGTTACTCTGCCACACATGCTGTTTGCATAACACCATCTAACAAGGAGACACTGAGGTTACACATCAAGCAAACATGTTCAGGAGAGGCATAACTGATGGACAGCGTCTTCTTAAAATAACATGGCATTGTAAAGGTTGGGCTAAAACAAACAAACAAACAAACAAACAAACGAATAAAAACAAATACAGCGTAATGGTAAAAAAATGAAAATGACAAGCAATATCTAGGACACCTCCCAAGCTTCTGTAATGTACAGTCAAATTCACTCTAACACACACACACACACACACACACACACACACAAACACAGGAACACAAGGTCAACCCAGCAGCGCAAATGCTGAGCGGGAGAAAGAGCTAACCCTGAATAAAGCCTCCACAGTAAAATGCCAGTCACTTGCGTTAATGTGCCACTTATTGCCCGCCTTCACCAACATCTCAGACCTTTGGCATCCATCCTCACCAACTTATTCATTTATTCATTCACTCTGGTGGCTCCCCCAACACTTTCAAGCACCTTTACTTCCTTTCTCAGAAGACATACTTCCCATGGTCACGTGCCGGTGCCTATCGTGTGTGTAAGTTTGTGTACGTGTGCATATACGTGTGTGTGTGTGTGTGTGTGTGTGTGTATGACAGAGGAAGATGTGCGAGAGTTACATTATCTACAAGCTACCGTGCCTACTGACGCCCAAGCATGCGTGCAGTGGAAGGCTCTTCCTGTAGTGCTCAACTGTGCTACTGAAGGCGGTGGAGGGACGCTCGGGAGGTGAAAGAAGCAGTGGTAATCGGAACAGGTATCAGAACGAGGAACAGCAGCTTGAGGAGCAGAGGAGCGCGTTCGCCTCTTTGTCACGGGCGGCGATACTCTCGCTAACTTACTTATGGCGATGCTCTCGCTAACTTACGATCTAACGTACAAAACCAAAAAACAACCCGCCAGGAGAGAATAGGGGTTCTGTTCTGTGTGTGTGTGTGTGTGTATGTGTGTGTGTGTGTGTGTGCTCGTGTGCGTGCGATTGACACACGTCTCTGACACCACGTAAGGCCAATGCAAAAATCTCCAAAACAACTGAGTAAATTAAATTATGTACACGACGATGGAATGTTAAAATGGAATGGCTGAGGTACAGTACATTAAATGTTAGAACACTGTATAATGTATACAGTCACACATGGACTTTACTGGCCTCATTATTTGGCTACAAGGCCCAGATGCACAAAGCATTACAATGCAGATGGAATTAGACTACAAACCCAATTATGAAAAAGTTGGGATGCTTTCTAAAATGTCCATTTTCCAAAGATGTAAGGAAATCATTTGATAGAGAATAGAGCAAAGACAAAATATCAACTGGAACATATCAACCAGGAAACATTATGCTATTGTTTGGGGGGAAATATACTGCAGGCTCATGTAAAATTTGATACCTGACACATGTCTACAGGGTCTGGCCATTCGGTAGTGAAATTCGATTGCTTGCATGAGGTGTTTAAGTGTAATAAGATTGGATCAGCCTCTGACAGATAGCTTGCCTTGACTGATAGCATTCTAGCTTTGCATTCACAACACCTCTCTCTGTTGGACAGGTTAAAATGCCACCTGGGACAAGGAGCTCAATGGGATCAAATCCAGACTTGCACTATGGGGAGATGCTAATCAAGGCAGGGCCAGACTAAATATCCCAATAAAAAAAAAAACAAAAAAAAAACAACCGGCGTCAAACAAACATCAAACAAATATGCTGCTTTTATGATTTCAGACATTTATTTGCATTTATGTTTTATTTACAGCTTCGACAATGTCCCAACTTCTTTGGAACTGGGTTTGTATTTTCATAAAAATGGGCTGAACTGTTAAACTCTCATCAGTCTAAATAAATAAAAGACTGCATATTTCCATATTTCTATTACAGTGGAAATACGGTGTTTTAGCCTATAGAGGCCTAAAATGAAGGAAATGCGTTTTTTTAAATGCGCTGCAAGAGGCTTTAATTTTAATGATAAAATTATTTGATGACAGCGACAGAGGTCGTCTGCTAAGGTATGTCTGCAAAGATTCTACACGGGACGGATGCTCACACACACTCCCTCTCTCCCTCTCTCCCCAGTTTCGTCACTCACTTGCGTTGCGGGTTGGGAACCCTAGTTCACATGGTGTTGCCTTTCCAAACCATCTGGGGTTATTCACCATTTATCCCGACTAGCATTACATTGACAAATAAACTAGGGGTGTGAAATGAAAAAAAAACACTGCTACTGTTGATGCCTAGTTTTGTGTGGGGTTTGGTGTAAATGGGTTGTTGTCTCATCGTGCCTGTCTGTTTATTTAACGAGCTGTATGGTATTGAAATTCATTAGGACACTTTGGTCATGTGGTACCAAATTCTCCTTGATGTGCTTCTGCCACCTAGTGGTTGAAATAAAACCATGATTTTATATTATGATATTCCTGCAAATTTGCGTGTGCGCCAAATGAATAGTGCAAGACACATTTCCCTCGTGGCAATAAAGGTCTATTTCATTCATAGACCCTTCAGCCTTCAGTGTGCTTACTGCTATTCAGTTTGTTTGTTTTTTCAGGTAAGACCACTGAGTCTCTTTTGAAAGACCCTCCTAATACTGGATATGCAGGCAACATCGCTGCATGCCTTAAGTTGCTGACATGCCATCTGAAAAGTCCCGTGAAAACAGAGGAGTGTATGCTCCACATCTGTGGGCAGCTGTGGTCTCAGTGGTCAAACTGGGTTCCACCCACTCACAGTAGTGTGTGCGCGCGTCTGTGTGAGCACCACTATTAGAATGGATCAAGACATGACCAATGCTCCCTCTAGTGGCCATATCTGGGAAGTGCTACGTTGATGAACTGCATTCATCTGACACTACGCAATTTAAAAATCAAACATAAAAATGTTGGCTGAATGCTATGCTAGTTTACCTAATGTGGCCAATGAGGCAAGACTGCTGTAGCTTTAGTTGTAGTAAAAAAATCTTGAATTTTGAGTAAAATTTCAAAAGTAACAATCACCCAAGATCACAGACAAGGTTCACCTTTACATTAATAACTTCGAGTTAGGTATAGAGAACATTATTATAAAATGAAGACAAAAAGATTAAAAGTTGAAAACCACATACATAGAGTATATAATAAATCATAACAGTAGTCCTAAAAAAATAAAATGCAACAAACAAACAAAAACCCAGTAGCTTAGGTCATATTCAGCTCTAGCATTACTGTAAAGCAAGGCCCCAGGTACTGCACAGGGAGTGGTTAGATGGTGACTATGTGAACGGCTCCACTCTGTCCGGTCGGGGATTGGCTGTTGGCTATTTGGCAGAGCCTGGTGCCAGTGAGCGGCATGGGTGAAGCTTGGAGGAAGTGCTGGTCAGGGCAAAGGTGTCTGTCCTCCCCAGCTTTCTTACTAAAACCCCTGGCCCTGTGACTTTAGGGTGGGAGTTGAACCAGAGCAGGGAGCCTGAGGACGAACTGTCAGCCAGTTGTGGCTAAAGTGTGAATAACACATTTCGTGATCTAATCCTTTGTTTAGAATCCTATGCAATCCTTCCCTTTGAGCAACACATTTTCAATATTGGATCCAATCCTGATCAGATTTTGAACAACTGGGCCCAGGAAAGATTGCTAGACAAATACAATTCAATTCATTTTAATTTATGAGATTAATTAGACAATTCTAGCCCAAAAATTACATAGGCAATTATTTTTCAGAAGGTGACTAATAATAATAATGATAAATAAAATGTAATATTAAAAACAAAGTGTAAAAACATAAAGACTTGATCCCACAACATACATTTTATAGCACAACTCCTGGCTAAAATTAATCTGAAATACTGCTTAAGCAGTTATTCAGGTTGCTACAATCAACACATTTCTGCTGATCACAGCGATAGAGTGGGACATGCTGTAGGACTTCTCTAAGGTTGGTGAAAACATCATTCTCACAATCATACCTCCATACTTCTGTAAAGACAAAAGCCTTTGGACCACTGTGGGCTCTGAACATCTCTAGACCTTCTAGGATGTTAAAGCAGCTTGTAGGGTTAATGCAGGTGAGTGTACATGGGGAATTATATGTGTAGAACACCACACAACCCTTGTTGTCTGCATTTAGCAGTGATCTCATGGGAGACTGATTTACACTGGGTAGGTTCAACAGGAGATATTCTGAATGCTGCTTTGCCGTGGGGTTGTTTGGAATGGGCCTTGGACGAGCTGCAATCAGTCTTTCCCCGTTGAAGAGTTTTTGATGACTGTTAAGAGCGTTCTTTACATTTTTTGCAGGGTAGGTTGAGAGGAAGTTTTTATCAAGATAGCTAACACACTGGCCTGCTGGAGCATTAAAAGCAATGGCATACTGGTAATTCTGTCCTGGTTGATAGCTACAAAAGATAAGGCAAAATAATGGTTACAAATATCAGGGGTTACACACACAAACACACACACACACACATTCACACATAGACACACACACACACACACACACACACATTCACACATAGACACACACACACCACACCTCTTGATTTGGTGATTTTAGAAAAAATTCTTGACGTTCTTTTAAAAAGATCTGAAATCCAAGAGACTGAAATAATAAATCAAATTGAAGAAAGACTAACCATAAAAACATGACAAACTCATACTCATAAATCAGTCATTGCTCAATTTGTATATACATAGACACAACCTACTTTTGGCGAAGATAGTTGATGGCATTAACAAGAGTTTTCTGGTTCAGAGCCAACTGTTCACAATTCCAAATTACAGAGAAGAAGAAAGTGAACTGAAGTCCCCTCACCATACTTGCACACATCTGCCAGGTAAGATACATTTTAAAACAATTTAAAGATTTCAAATTACTGTATTCATTTGATGACTATATAACTGTGAAACTTAACTTCCACTCAAGTTGACTGCATTTCATTCAAAGCAATGTCACAGTTAGAACAAATAATGTATTTAATGTATTGCTTAATTATACAAACAATCAATTCTGTAATTATGTTTACATTTCAAGTGCTAACTTTATTGTGCGTCCCTCAAACAGAAAACAAAATCAACACAGTAAACATCACTTATGCACTCTCTAACATCTAAGTATGTATGTGAAAGAAACAAATACGATATGTGTGTATATCAGGGGCTTACCTTAGTTGTGACTGTAGTTGTATGGAGACAGATGCAGGCTAGTGGCATTAATTGGTGTAGAGTTGCTAGTCGTTGGGCTGCACCTCCTCAAACTGTACTGACAAAGAAGCCAGTGGTGTGGTGAGGAGAGAGAGTCTTTATGCAGCTCTGAACTGGAAAACCCCTTACAGGAAATGCAGCCTGGAAAAAAACTTGGATTTCAGAACACATTTTATGTATAAACATAAAACCTGAATTATTAGCCTACTGATGGCAGATTTGCACTAACTCAAAAATAACTTGGTTTAATATACTGTCTTTCAAGCTACTCCAAAAACATAAACAACAAAAATAAATAATAGGGTGTGTATGTATAGGCATGTACAAGTGTGGTGTGAAAAGACTGGTTTCTGCTCCATAATGACTATCTGAAGGCATTTCCTGTTAGTGCTGCAGACCAAGCCAGGGAGTTGAACAGCTGATGGCCCAGGGCTTGAAAGACCTGCTTTGCTCTGTGCTGTAAAAAGGAACTCAGTACACCGCAGCATAGAAGGAAACTGTCCATGAAAGACAACAGTAGTTTGCTGCAATTCTGAAGAACCTCAGCCTCCTCAGGAAATAGAGTCTGCTCTGTCCTTTCCTGTAAAGTATCTGTGTCCTTTTTATTGTCCAGGTGCAGCCTGAGTTGTGTGTGCTAACTACCGCCAACTTGACCCCCTCAATGGAGACTGGTAGCAGAGGGGGCTCCCTGGGTGCACCAGGTACAGCTGACAGTCTCTGATGTGCAGTCTCCCAATCTGACAAACTGACATCTTCTGTGAAAGTGTAATCCAGGACACTGGGCATGGGTCCACTTCCATCTGGAGCAGCTCCTTCCCCAGCAAGAGGGGTTGGATGGTGGAGCCACGGGAGAAATCAAAGATTCAATTCAATTCAATTCAATTCTATTCAATTTTATCTGTACTGTATCTGTAATATTTTGTCCCATCTTCAGAAGGATTGTTTTGCAATGTAAATGTTTGTAAGTCTATTTGTTAGTCTATTTGTAAGTCTATTTGTTTTGCAGTGTAAATGTTTGTAAGTCTATTTGTTTTATATCTTAAAGGAAAAATCTAGAGTTAATCAGCCCATATCCCTGTTCTTTGAGGTTGCTGAGTGCTGTCGGGAGGTATAAGAATGACAGCATTTGATACAACATAGACCAAATCTGTGAACTGGCAGCTAATGCTAACTGATAGGGCACAGGAAAATGAAACTTCTTTTCCCTCATCTGTTAGTGTTGGCTGTCGTTTCACAATTTGGTCTGTGTTGTATCAAATTCTCATACCGATAGCTAGCCTGACAAGCCAGACTACAACATCAAAATTTATAGTCTGGCTATGACTGAAAGTCTGGGCTCAATTCAAGGATTCAGCAATTGTCTTTCAAACTGTCTCTGCACGCAATAGGTAGCCTGACAAGCTACTGCTATTGCCATCTAGATTTCTAGGCTTGTAGCAGCCCTGTCCTCATTGTGCTAAGTCCAACCAGCGACTCTCCACAAGGACAGAGCGATGTGATTGGTCAAACTAAACCTGGTAGAACAGCCACTGACGCTCTATGGTTCGTTTCTAGACAATCCTGCATGGCAAAACCATTTGCTACCGCTAGGGCATGACTGGATTTCTAGGCTAACCAACAGCACTCAGCAATGTCAAAAAACAGAACGACAAGTTAGTTCACTTCAGAAAATCCCTAAAATTAGTAACGTGTGGTTAAACAGCAGATTTTTCAGTGTGCATGCAGTAGCCTGTCACAGGCCAAAGACTGTACTGTGTGTGTTCAAGAGCTACAAGTTATACTGTGGTTTTTGACCATGCTTAACTCCCTATAAGAACTAAACTTGTTATTCTGGATATGACGAAAATATCACCACATGCCTTACATTTCTGACATGCCATCTGAAAAATTCTGAGTTTAGGCTACCTTTCCAATAGGTGTGAAGTACGCTCCACATCTCTGGTTTCAGTGGATAAACTGGGTTCCACCCACTCACCATTAGTAAAATGGGCCCTCTAGTGGCCATATCAGGAAAGTGCAATATTTGATGACTAAATTACTCCAGCACCATGCAATGTATTGGCTGAATGCTATGCTAGTCCCTTTATGTACTTCAGTTGATGTGTCCAAGTGGCAAGACTGCTCCAGCTTTATTTGTTAGTACCCTATTCTTGCAGCACTAAGGCTCTAGGAAAGACGCTTCAAACGCTGTTCACTTCCATAATGTCTGTGATACTTCAGATACCTCACAGTATTATTACATCCACACTATGTAGAGTGATTAACTATTTCACCGCACATGCATAGAGTAAAAGGATTCTGCACACTTTTAGCTGTTAGAGCAGTGCAGAGTTGATATTTTTATAAATGCATATATATAGTTTAATCTGTTTGGGCCTTTGGTTTACACATAAACAGTTTTAGCCACCTCAAAAGGATAGTTTTTAAAACATCCTTGATATTTCAAAACGCTGGATTCTGTTTATCACACACACACATACAAACACACCGAATACATACATACACACACACAAACACGCCTAAATACACACATATTTGAATCTTGAGTGTAATTTCAAAAGAAACGCACAGAAACACCCAAGACCACAGACAAGATTGCGGCATCACCTTCCAATCTTTAATATTAATAATATACAGTTAGGTATAGAGAACAATATCATAAAATGAAGACAAAAAGATTAAAAGTTGAAAACCGTATACATATATAAAAAATAATAACAATAATAAAACAAAATAAAACAAACAAACAAACAAAATAGCTAAAGTCATATTCAGGTCTAAAATGAAAACAGGGTCCCAGGTACTGCACTAGGAGTGGTTAGATGGTGACTATGTGAAAGGCTCCACCCTATCCAGCATATCCGCCACACCCCTCTCGACCTCTCACCCCTCTCGACCTCTCACCATTGACGCAAGGTCCTCACCTACTGCAGGAGAGAAAACTCCTGCACCATGTGCTGTGCTGACCATACACACATGGTTCCTAAGATAAATTACTCAAACATGATTGGGCTATCAGACAGACAGCAATGCTGACATACTAGAACATGTGCTGAGATGTTCATAATAGGACATAATATATGAGCCGAATCCCATCTAGGCCTTAAGCCCTAAACCCTAAGCCTCACACACTTAAGACTCAGGGCTTTGGGTTAGAGGGGGCATTGGGATGCAGCCATGGAGTGAACATAGTCTATGTGGGTTTAAATAGCCTACATATAACAATATACAGATACTAAAGTAACCCATACAAATCATCGCAAGGTCAGTTTGGAAGAGGTTGCTGCTCAGTGAGGTGAGAGGCTGGATATGGGCGTGGAGTTTAGGGAGTTCTGTGGGGTTGGTTGCTGGGTACCGACACCAGCATATTGAGCTCCTTGTTACGCAGTCTTTTCAGTCAAGGGCAAACCCCCCCCCCAAAAACAAAAAAACAAGAGGATGTACAGGGTGGGTTTCAAAACGAGATCCATTACTTCACAAATGTCAGAATCATAACAAACAAAACAATAAAAGCAGTTGGGGGCCATAAGTCCCCACCCAAACTCTGGAGTTGGGGAGATGGGTGACATCATCAACCTCATAGTTATCACTGCGCCATCAAGTGGTAAAAATCTGTTATTGTTACTCTGCCACACATGCTGTTTGCACAACACCATCTAACAAGGAGACACTGAGGTTACACATCAAGCAAACATGTTCAGGAGAGGCATAACTGATGGACAGCGTCTTCTTAAAATAACATGGCATTGTAAAGGTTGGGCTAAAACAAACAAACAAACAAACAACAAACGAATAAAAACAAATACAGCGTAATGGTAAAAAAATGAAAATGACAAGCAATATCTAGGACACTCCCAAGCTTCTGTAATGTACAGTCAAATTCACTCTAACACACACGCACCAACACACACACACACACACACACACACACAAACACAGGAACACAAGGTCAACCCAGCAGCGCAAATGCTGAGCGGGGAGAAAGAGCTAACCTGAATAAAGCCTCCACAGTAAAAATGCCAGTCACTTGCGTTAATGTGCCACTTATTGCCCGCCTTCACCAACATCTCAGACCTTTGGCATCCATCCTCACCAACTTATTCATTTATTCATTCACTCTGGTGGCTCCCCCAACACTTTCAAGCACCTTTACTTTCCTTTCTCAGAAGACATACTTCCCATGGTCACGTGCGCGTGCCTATCGTGTGTGTAAGTTTGTGTACGTGTGCATATACGTGTGTGTGTGTGTGTGTGTGTGTGTATGACAGAGGAAGATGTGCGAGAGTTACATTATCTACAAGCTACCGTGCTACTGACGCCCAAGCATGCGTGCAGTGGAAGGCCTTCCTGTAGTGCTCAACTGTGCTACTGGAAGGCGGTGGGAGGGACGCTCGGGAGGTGAAAGAAGCAGTGGTAATCGGAACAGGTATCAGAACGAGGAACAGCAGCTTGAGGAGCAGAGGAGCGCGTTCGCCTCTTTGTCACGGGCGGCGATACTCTCGCTAACTTACTTATGGCGATGCTCTCGCTAACTTACGTACGAACGTACAAAACCAAAAAACAACCCGCCAGGAGAGAATAGGGGTTCTGTTCTGTGTGTGTGTGTGTGTGTATGTGTGTGTGTGTGTGTGTGCTCGTGTGCGTGCGATTGACACACGTCTCTGACACCACGTAAGGCCAATGCAAAAATCTCCAAAACAACTGAGTAATTAAATTATGTACACGACGATGGAATGTTAAAATGGAATGGCTGAGGTACAGTACATTAAATGTTAGAACACTGTATAATGTATACAGTCACACATGGACTTTACTGGCCTCATTATTTGGCTACAAGGCCCAGATGCACAAAGCATTACAATGCAGATGGAATTAGACTACAAACCCAATTATGAAAAAGTTGGGATGCTTTCTAAATGTCCATTTTCCAAAGATGTAAGGAAATCATTTGATAGAGAATAGAGCAAAGACAAAATATCAACTGGAACATATCAACCAGGAAACATTATGCTATTGTTTGGGGGGAAATATACTGCAGGCTCATGTAAAATTTGATACCTGACACATGTCTACAGGGTCTGGCCATTCGGTAGTGAAATTCGATTGCTTGCATGAGGTGTTTAAGTGTAATAAGATTGGATCAGCCTCTGACAGATAGCTTGCCTTGACTGATAGCATTCTAGCTTTGCATTCACAACACCTCTCTCTGTTGGACAGGTTAAAATGCCACCTGGGACAAGGAGCTCAATGGGATCAAATCCAGACTTGCACTATGGGGAGATGCTAATCAAGGCAGGGCCAGACTAAATATCCCAATAAAAAAAAAACAAAAAAAAAAAACAACCGGCGTCAAACAAACATCAAACAAATATGCTGCTTTTATGATTTCAGACATTTATTTGCATTTATGTTTTATTTACAGCTTCGACAATGTCCCAACTTCTTTGGAACTGGGTTTGTATTTTCATAAAAATGGGCTGAACTGTTAAACTCTCATCAGTCTAAATAAATAAAGACTGCATATTTCCATATTTCTATTACAGTGGAAATACGGTGTTTTAGCCTATAGAGGCCTAAAATGAAGGAAATGCGTTTTTTTAAATGCGCTGCAAGAGGCTTTAATTTTAATGATAAAATTATTTGATGACAGCGACAGAGGTCGTCTGCTAAGGTATGTCTGCAAAGATTCTACACGGGACGGATGCTCACACACACTCCCTCTCTCCCTCTCTCCCCAGTTTCGTCACTCACTTGCGTTGCGGGTTGGGAACCCTAGTTCACATGGTGTTGCCTTTCCAAACCATCTGGGTTATTCACCATTTATCCCGACTAGCATTACATTGACAAATAAACTAGGGTGTGAAATGAAAAAAAAAACACTGCTACTGTTGATGCCTAGTTTTGTGTGGGGTTTGGTGTAAATGGGTTGTTGTCTCATCGTGCCTGTCTGTTTATTTAACGAGCTGTATGGTATTGAAATTCATTAGGACACTTTGGTCATGTGGTACCAAATTCTCCTTGATGTGCTTCTGCCACCTAGTGGTTGAAATAAAACCATGATTTTATATTATGATATTCCTGCAAATTTGCGTGTGCGCCAAATGAATAGTGCAAGACACATTTCCCTCGTGGCAATAAAGGTCTATTTCATTCATAGACCCTTCAGCCTTCAGTGTGCTTACTGCTATTCAGTTTGTTTGTTTTTTCAGGTAAGACCACTGAGTCTCTTTTGAAAGACCCTCCTAATACTGGATATGCAGGCAACATCGCTGCATGCCTTAAGTTGCTGACATGCCATCTGAAAAGTCCCGTGAAAACAGAGGAGTGTATGCTCCACATCTGTGGGCAGCTGTGGTCTCAGTGGTCAAACTGGGTTCCACCCACTCACAGTAGTGTGTGCGCGCGTCTGTGTGAGCACCACTATTAGAATGGATCAAGACATGACCAATGCTCCCTCTAGTGGCCATATCTGGGAAGTGCTACGTTGATGAACTGCATTCATCTGACACTACGCAATTTAAAAATCAAACATAAAAATGTTGGCTGAATGCTATGCTAGTTTACCTAATGTGGCCAATGAGGCAAGACTGCTGTAGCTTTAGTTGTAGTAAAAAAATCTTGAATTTTGAGTAAAATTTCAAAAGTAACAATCACCCAAGATCACAGACAAGGTTCACCTTTACATTAATAACTTCGAGTTAGGTATAGAGAACATTATTATAAAATGAAGACAAAAAGATTAAAAGTTGAAAACCACATACATAGAGTATATAATAAATCATAACAGTAGTCCTAATAAAAATAAAATGCAACAAACAAACAAAAACCCAGTAGCTTAGGTCATATTCAGCTCTAGCATTACTGTAAAGCAAGGCCCCAGGTACTGCACAGGGAGTGGTTAGATGGTGACTATGTGAACGGCTCCACTCTGTCCGGTCGGGGATTGGCTGTTGGCTATTTGGCAGAGCCTGGTGCCAGTGAGCGGCATGGGTGAAGCTTGGAGGAAGTGCTGGTCAGGGCAAAGGTGTCTGTCCTCCCCAGCTTTCTTACTAAAACCCCTGGCCCTGTGACTTTAGGGTGGGAGTTGAACCAGAGCAGGGAGCCTGAGGACGAACTGTCAGCCAGTTGTGGCTAAAGTGTGAATAACACATTTCGTGATCTAATCCTTTGTTTAGAATCCTATGCAATCCTTCCCTTTGAGCAACACATTTTCAATATTGGATCCAATCCTGATCAGATTTTGAACAACTGGGCCCAGGAAAGATTGCTAGACAAATACAATTCAATTCATTTTAATTTATGAGATTAATTAGACAATTCTAGCCCAAAAATTACATAGGCAATTATTTTTCAGAAGGTGACTAATAATAATAATGATAAATAAAATGTAATATTAAAAACAAAGTGTAAAAACATAAAGACTTGATCCCACAACATACATTTTATAGCACAACTCCTGGCTAAAATTAATCTGAAATACTGCTTAAGCAGTTATTCAGGTTGCTACAATCAACACATTTCTGCTGATCACAGCGATAGAGTGGGACATGCTGTAGGACTTCTCTAAGGTTGGTGAAAACATCATTCTCACAATCATACCTCCATACTTCTGTAAAGACAAAAGCCTTTGGACCACTGTGGGCTCTGAACATCTCTAGACCTTCTAGGATGTTAAAGCAGCTTGTAGGGTTAATGCAGGTGAGTGTACATGGGGAATTATATGTGTAGAACACCACACAACCCTTGTTGTCTGCATTTAGCAGTGATCTCATGGGAGACTGATTTACACTGGGTAGGTTCAACAGGAGATATTCTGAATGCTGCTTTGCCGTGGGGTTGTTTGGAATGGGCCTTGGACGAGCTGCAATCAGTCTTTCCCCGTTGAAGAGTTTTTGATGACTGTTAAGAGCGTTCTTTACATTTTTTGCAGGGTAGGTTGAGAGGAAGTTTTTATCAAGATAGCTAACACACTGGCCTGCTGGAGCATTAAAAGCAATGGCATACTGGTAATTCTGTCCTGGTTGATAGCTACAAAAGATAAGGCAAAATAATGGGTTACAAATATCAGGGGTTACACACACAAACACACACACACACACACATTCACACATAGACACACACACACACACACACACACACACATTCACACATAGACACACACACACCCACACCTCTTGATTTGGTGATTTTAGAAAAAATTCTTGACGTTCTTTTAAAAAGATCTGAAATCCAAGAGACTGAAATAATAAATCAAATTGAAGAAAGACTAACCATAAAAACATGACAAACTCATACTCATAAATCAGTCATTGCTCAATTTGTATATACATAGACACAACCTACTTTTGGCGAAGATAGTTGATGGCATTAACAAGAGTTTTCTGGTTCAGAGCCAACTGTTCACAATTCCAAATTACAGAGAAGAAGAAAGTGAACTGAAGTCCCCTCACCATACTTGCACACATCTGCCAGGTAAGATACATTTTAAAACAATTTAAAGATTTCAAATTACTGTATTCATTTGATGACTATATAACTGTGAAACTTAACTTCCACTCAAGTTGACTGCATTTCATTCAAAGCAATGTCACAGTTAGAACAAATAATGTATTTAATGTATTGCTTAATTATACAAACAATCAATTCTGTAATTATGTTTACATTTCAAGTGCTAACTTTATTGTGCGTCCCTCAAACAGAAAACAAAATCAACACAGTAAACATCACTTATGCACTCTCTAACATCTAAGTATGTATGTGAAAGAAACAAATACGATATGTGTGTATATCAGGGGGCTTACCTTAGTTGTGACTGTAGTTGTATGGAGACAGATGCAGGCTAGTGGCATTAATTGGTGTAGAGTTGCTAGTCGTTGGGCTGCACCTCCTCAAACTGTACTGACAAAGAAGCACAGTGGTGTGGTGAGGAAGAGAGAGTCTTTATGCAGCTCTGAACTGGAAAACCCCTTACAGGAAATGCAGCCTGGAAAAAAACTTGGATTCAGAACACATTTTATGTATAAACATAAAAACCTGAATTATTAGCCTACTGATGGCAGATTTGCACTAACTCAAAAATAACTTGGTTTAATATACTGTCTTTCAAGCTACTCCAAAAACATAAACAAACAAAAATAAATAATAGGGTGTGTATGTATAGGCATGTACAAGTGTGGTGTGAAAAGACTGGTTTCTGCTCCAGAATGACTATCTGAAGGCATTTCCTGTTAGTGCTGCAGACCAAGCCAGGGAGTTGAACAGCTGATGGCCCAGGGCTTGAAAGACCTGCTTTGCTCTGTGCTGTAAAAAGGAACTCAGTACACCGCAGCATAGAAGGAAACTGTCCATGAAAGACAACAGTAGTTTGCTGCAGATTCTGAAGAACCTCAGCCTCCTCAGGAAATAGAGTCTGCTCTGTCCTTTCCTGTAAAGTATCTGTGTCCTTTTTATTGTCCAGGTGCAGCCTGAGTTGTGTGTGCTAACTACCGCCAACTTGACCCCCTCAATGGAGACTGGTAGCAGAGGGGGCTCCCTGGGGTGCACCAGGTACAGCTGACAGTCTCTGATGTGCAGTCTCCCAATCTGACAAACTGACATCTTTCTGTGAAAGTGTAATCCAGGACACTGGGCATGGGTCCACTTCCATCTGGAGCAGCTCCTTCCCCAGCAAGAGGGGTTGGATGGTGGAGCCACGGGAGAAATCAAAGATTCAATTCAATTCAATTCAATTCTATTCAATTTTATCTGTACTGTATCTGTAATATTTTGTCCCATCTTCAGAAGGATTGTTTTGCAATGTAAATGTTTGTAAGTCTATTTGTTAGTCTATTTGTAAGTCTATTTGTTTTGCAGTGTAAATGTTTGTAAGTCTATTTGTTTTATATCTTAAAGGAAAAATCTAGAGTTAATCAGCCCATATCCCTGTTCTTTGAGGTTGCTGAGTGCTGTCGGGAGGTATAAGAATGACAGCATTTGATACAACATAGACCAAATCTGTGAACTGGCAACTAATGCTAACTGATAGGGCACAGGAAAATGAAACTTCTTTTCCCTCATCTGTTAGTGTTGGCTGTCGTTTCACAATTTGGTCTGTGTTGTATCAAATTCTCATACCGATAGCTAGCCTGACAAGCCAGACTACAACATCAAAATTTATAGTCTGGCTATGACTGAAAGTCTGGGCTCAATTCAAGGATTCAGCAATTGTCTTTCAAACTGTCTCTGCACGCAATAGGTAGCCTGACAAGCTACTGCTATTGCCATCTAGATTTCTAGGCTTGTAGCAGCCCTGTCCTCATTGTGCTAAGTCCAACCAGCGACTCTCCACAAGGACAGAGCGATGTGATTGGTCAAACTAAACCTGGTAGAACAGCCACTGACGCTCTATGGTTCGTTTCTAGGCAATCCAGCATGGCAAAACCATTTGCTACCGCTAGGGCATGACTGGATTTCTAGGCTAACCAACAGCACTCAGCAATGTCAAAAAACAGAACGACAAGTTAGTTCACTTCAGAAAATCCCTAAAATTAGTAACGTGTGGTTAAACAGCAGATTTTTCAGTGTGCATGCAGTAGCCTGTCACAGGCCAAAGACTGTACAGTGTGTGTTCAAGAGCTACAAGTTATACTGTGGTTTTTGACCATGCTTAACTCCCTATAAGAACTAAACTTGTTATTCTGGATATGACGAAAATATCACCACATGCCTTACATTTCTGACATGCCATCTGAAAAATTCTGAGTTTAGGCTACCTTTCCAATAGGTGTGAAGTACGCTCCACATCTCTGGTTTCAGTGGATAAACTGGGTTCCACCCACTCACCATTAGTAAAATGGGCCCTCTAGTGGCCATATCAGGAAAGTGCAATATTTGATGACTAAATTACTCCAGCACCATGCAATGTATTGGCTGAATGCTATGCTAGTCCCTTTATGTACTTCAGTTGATGTGTCCAAGTGGCAAGACTGCTCCAGCTTTATTTGTTAGTACCCTATTCTTGCAGCACTAAGGCTCTAGGAAAGACGCTTCAAACGCTGTTCACTTCCATAATGTCTGTGATACTTCAGATACCTCACAGTATTATTACATCCACACTATGTAGAGTGATTAACTATTTCACCGCACATGCATAGAGTAAAAGGATTCTGCACACTTTTAGCTGTTAGAGCAGTGCAGAGTTGATATTTTTATAAATGCATATATATAGTTTAATCTGTTTGGGCCTTTGGTTTACACATAAACAGTTTTAGCCACCTCAAAAGGATAGTTTTTAAAACATCCTTGATATTTCAAAACGCTGGATTCTGTTTATCACACACACACATACAAACACACCGAATACATACATACACACACACAAACACGCCTAAATACACACATATTTGAATCTTGAGTGTAATTTCAAAAGAAACGCACAGAAACACCCAAGACCACAGACAAGATTGCGGCATCACCTTCCAATCTTTAATATTAATAATATACAGTTAGGTATAGAGAACAATATCATAAAATGAAGACAAAAAGATTAAAAGTTGAAAACCGTATACATATATAAAAAATAATAACAATAATAAAACAAAATAAAACAAACAAACAAACAAAATAGCTAAAGTCATATTCAGGTCTAAAATGAAAACAGGGTCCCAGGTACTGCACTAGGAGTGGTTAGATGGTGACTATGTGAAAGGCTCCACCCTATCCAGCATATCCGCCACACCCCTCTCGACCTCTCACCCCTCTCGACCTCTCACCATTGACGCAAGGTCCTCACCTACTGCAGGAGAGAAAACTCCTGCACCATGTGCTGTGCTGACCATACACACATGGTTCCTAAGATAAATTACTCAAACATGATTGGGCTATCAGACAGACAGCAATGCTGACATACTAGAACATGTGCTGAGATGTTCATAATAGGACATAATATATGAGCCGAATCCCATCTAGGCCTTAAGCCCTAAACCCTAAGCCTCACACACTTAAGACTCAGGGCTTTGGGTTAGAGGGGGCATTGGGATGCAGCCATGGAGTGAACATAGTCTATGTGGGTTTAAATAGCCTACATATAACAATATACAGATACTAAAGTAACCCATACAAATCATCGCAAGGTCAGTTTGGAAGAGGTTGCTGCTCAGTGAGGTGAGAGGCTGGATATGGGCGTGGAGTTTAGGGAGTTCTGTGGGGTTGGTTGCTGGGTACCGACACCAGCATATTGAGCTCCTTGTTACGCAGTCTTTTCAGTCAAGGGCAAAAAACTCCCCCAAAAAAACAAAAAAACAAGAGGATGTACAGGGTGGGTTTCAAAAACGAGATCCATTACTCCACAAATGTCAGAATCATAACAAACAAAAACAATAAAAGCAGTTGGGGGCCATAAGTCCCCACCCAAAACTCTGGAGTTGGGGAGATGGGTGACATCATCAACCTCATAGTTATCACTAGCGCCATCAAGTGGTAAAAATCTGTTATTGTTACTCTGCCACACATGCTGTTTGCATAACACCATCTAACAAGGAGACACTGAGGTTACACATCAAGCAAACATGTTCAGGAGAGGCATAACTGATGGACAGCGTCTTCTTAAAATAACATGGCATTGTAAAGGTTGGGCTAAAACAAACAAACAAACAAACAAACAAACGAATAAAAACAAATACAGCGTAATGGTAAAAAAATGAAAATGACAAGCAATATCTAGGACACCTCCCAAGCTTCTGTAATGTACAGTCAAATTCACTCTAACACACACGCACCAACACACACACACACAAACACAGGAACACAAGGTCAACCCAGCAGCGCAAATGCTGAGCGGGAGAAAGAGCTAACCCTGAATAAAGCCTCCACAGTAAAATGCCAGTCACTTGCGTTAATGTGCCACTTATTGCCCGCCTTCACCAACATCTCAGACCTTTGGCATCCATCCTCACCAACTTATTCATTTATTCATTCACTCTGGTGGCTCCCCCAACACTTTCAAGCACCTTTACTTTCCTTTCTCAGAAGACATACTTCCCATGGTCACGTGCGCGTGCCTATCGTGTGTGTAAGTTTGTGTACGTGTGCATATACGTGTGTGTGTGTGTGTGTGTGTGTGTATGACAGAGGAAGATGTGCGAGAGTTACATTATCTACAAGCTACCGTGCCTACTGACGCCCAAGCATGCGTGCAGTGGAAGGCTCTTCCTGTAGTGCTCAACTGTGCTACTGAAGGCGGTGGAGGGACGCTCGGGAGGTGAAAGAAGCAGTGGTAATCGGAACAGGTATCAGAACGAGGAACAGCAGCTTGAGGAGCAGAGGAGCGCGTTCGCCTCTTTGTCACGGGCGGCGATACTCTCGCTAACTTACTTATGGCGATGCTCTCGCTAACTTACGTACGAACGTACAAAACCAAAAAACAACCCGCCAGGAGAGAATAGGGGTTCTGTTCTGTGTGTGTGTGTGTGTGTATGTGTGTGTGTGTGTGTGTGTGCTCGTGTGCGTGCGATTGACACACGTCTCTGACACCACGTAAGGCCAATGCAAAAATCTCCAAAACAACTGAGTAAATTAAATTATGTACACGACGATGGAATGTTAAAATGGAATGGCTGAGGTACAGTACATTAAATGTTAATGCGCCAAGTGTGTGAGGGAGTGTGTGTGCATCTATGTGTGTGTGCGTGTGTACATGTCTGTGTGTGAGGGCCATAAATCATGTTGAGCATTAAAAAATAAAAAGCAAAAAGCAGTCTGAAGAATGGTGATCAGAGCAAAAACTTGGCCTGGTTTTCTTAGAAGATCTTTCCTTTCTTCTTGTTTTTGTCCATAGTCCTGCCAAGACAAAGAGCCAGGAAACTAATGAGAGAGAGCTTTTAACTTGGGTGTAGCACACAATATAATAACAGATGTTTGATAATGAAATAGTACAGGATAGCACAGTAAGCACAGCTGCATACAATTCACAACACAGACATGTTTGAGGGCCGAGACTCACTTGGAGGCGTCAAGCTTCTGCTGTTCCAGGATGCGCTGCTGGGTCTCCCAGTTGTTCTTCTCCTCCTCAAACTGACGTCGCTTCTCCTCCAGCTCCTTGTACTGCGCCTCCAGGTTCTTCTTCATCTGCTCATGACGTCGCTCCAGCTGAGCAGGAGAACACACACACACACACATGCACACACACACACACACAAACACAAGGCAAGATGATCAAGATCCCGGTTGCCACCATAGTGCCCTTGAGCAAGGCACCTAACCCTAAGTTTACATTTACATTTAGGCATTTAGCAGACGCTTTTATCCAAAGCGACTTACAAAAGAGTTGTAAGTTGCTCACACGCTTACACACACAACCACACACGTACGCACACACACACACACACCTCTGCCTCAGAGTCCTTCAGCTTCTGTTTCTTCTCTTTGACCTTCATCTCAAACACCTGCTCCATTTCTGTCTCCATCTTCTTCATCTTCATCACGTGCTCCCGCCTCTCCTCCTCCATCTGGGCCAGAGGACTCCTGGGAGAGCAGAGGAGAGAGGGACAGAGAGAGGGAGAGAGAGAGAGAGAGAGAGAGAGAGAGAGAGAGAGGAGAGTGAGAGAGTGTACAGGGCACGGATGGAGGGGGGAAATAGAAAGAGTGAGTGTATCAGAATATCAGACAGAACTAAGACTGACAGCATTCAAGGACCTATCTAGCACTGTGTTTGATTAACTTGTATAAATATATCCATTGTGGAAAGTGTTGAACTCTCTGCATTTCTGAAGCATTACTTTGTGAGCTGGCCCTTGGTCTTGGTTGTGTCAACTCCGTTACACGTGAGAGCGGCCAGTTTCTTGCTGCGGTAGTTCTCATAGTGGACGTTGTTGGTCACGTCTTTGAGGTCCTGCATGTGAGTCCTGCAGAGAGACAGTCACAGAGAACAACCATCACCCTACAGTACGCCCACACTTGAGATTACCTGCCAACACCCATCATCCCAACAGGGCAGCTATGAACTTGGAACAGGACTAGGAGTGGGGATTGATAGGATATTTATCAGTATTAATTCCATTATAGATCCTGCTAATAAGTCCAATTCTTTATCGATTCTCTTATCAGAGAAAGTAGTCTAAACAGGCTTTCAGTATCAACATATGAACCTATAATGTAGCTTATACGACTACGATAGACATAGCGGCTCATTAGAGTAAGGTAAACAATGCAGAACTGTGTTGTCTATTTCAATTCTACGTTCTGAAAAAAAAAAACAAAAAAAAACAATTGCCCATAATATCAAAAACATGCCGGCATTGATGAGAGGAATTGATAAGGTCAGAGGGATCAGAATTCAAGCAGACTGAAATATTAGATTCTCAGTTCTACATGATAGTCGGTTCTTGATTACCACCCCTAAACTGTACCCAAAATGACATGCAAATCAGGCCAAGACTGACTAAGGGTGTCTGCACAGTGTATGTGCATTTGTTTAGGTTATTACATTTTCTTTGGCAGATTGTATTTAACATTTGTCATGGTGACACTTCACTGACTAGTGCCTCAACTCTATCAACAGCATGCCTTATTCACTGACTAGTGCCTCAACTCTATCAACAGCATGCCTTATTCACTGACTAGTGCCTCAACTCTATCAACAGCATGCCTTATTTTGACTTCAGAACTTGAGCACTTGCCCTACAAAGACCTTTCACACACAGACTAATTCCTTTTCAGAATGATGTTGATGTTGAACAGATGAAAGCTTTGATGGACGTGAAAGAGCAGGATCCTGTACAGCCTGGCTCAGCTTGGTAGCGTCCTGCCCTAGGACAGGCGCCCGTTTAATCCTGACTGCAGGCAGGTTCACACACTGCAGGTAAACTACACAGCAGGTTCACACACTGCAGGTAAACTACACAGCAGGTTCACACACTGCTGTGTAAACTAGTGTCTGTTCTAGTGTTACTTATTTATCTTGATATGATATTAATAACACTAGGGTATCGACCACGCTAAGCCGGGTAATTATAAATCTGCATGATTATTTATCTGTATAGCCCTTCCGTACACACTAATACTGCACAATTTAACACTTACAAAATTGCTTTTTTAAAAAAAGGCCGTTGAGGTGGATACATCTGACAACTCTGTTCATGTTGCAGTGTGTTCAGCAAAAAACAGAGCTTCAAATAGATGCCGTGGTTGCTATGACACTGATTAAAGCTGGTGTTCTAGAAGCTACCGACAAGTGTTCCAATGTGGGGGCAAAACCACTGAAAAAAAGATATGAAATGGCTTAATGTGAACAGGACCTACAGTCAGCATCTCCCTGGCAGGAGACTCACCTGATCAGCATGTTCCTGAGGACGGTGAAGTCACAGTGCTCGCCATTCTCCACTGAAACAGCAGGAGGCACAGACACAGTTTAACAGTACCGTTCTAAACACACACACACTTACAGAACCACATGCACACACGCACGCACGCACACACACAAAGCACACACCTTCACAACTTCACACAGACACAGACGGACGGACACGCACGCACGCTCCAACTTGCTTCACCACAAACACACACACGGGACTCTGACATGGTGGCTTAGTTACTCCACAATGGTTTACTGAGAACAAGAAACAACAAACATGAATGGCTGATCTCATTAGAAACTCAAAACAACACTGACAACAACAACACAGAGACTGCTCACAAGGTGACAGTTAACAGTCACACACAGAGGGAAACAGGTGTTCAGTTAAAAACATGCTTCATGGTTAAAAGAGGGTTAACAGGTCGGATGTGTCAACCCGTTTTCGACATGCTCAGACAACGTTTGAGACAGTGTTTCACATGACACACACACACACACACAGACAGACACACACGCACACACACACACACAAGATCAGTATTCAGTTAAAGAGTGGGATTCTGGAAAAGGACGGCGATGAGATCTCCGTTTTCTTCGTCCAGCGCGGACCTCACACTCTGTTCCCATGAGGAGCCGACTGCGCGGACCAGCACGTCCGCCTTGGCCCCAAAGTGAACCTTAAGATCTAGGACCTACCTGATTAGCTCCACGACAAGGAGGAAGAGGAGGAGGAGGAAGAGGAGGAGGGGGTGCGGAGAGGTGACCCCTGACCTGCCGCGACCCTATCTGTCTACTGTGATTTTAAAATGGCAGGGTGACGGGATTACATGAGCGATGAGGACAAGCACGAGAGGTCGGAGGTCAACGGCCTGCCTGATGACTGGAGCTTGGAGGGGGAGGGGAGGAAGACCACAAGGGGATTGTGGGAGCAATGGCATGATGGGATTTGTAGTTCTAAATGGTGGAGGGCAAAAAAATCAACAAGCCAACAAAACAAAACAAAAACTTCAAGAGGAGCAGCTGTGTCAGCAGAATCTTAATGATTGATGCATTTCTTGTTTTAAGAGGCTCTAGACCTGAGGTTAGTGCAAGAGGTGGAAGTGTCCACTTGTCCACTTGAAGTCTCAATCCTTCAGACAACAGCACTGACTCTGAAGGCAGCATTGTTTAAACTAGTGCGCTCTTTTGGGGCAAAGTTCTGGGACAAATTGTCAGATGCACTGAGCAGTGTGCAAAGTTATTAAGCGCACAATCGACTGGCCTTTGGCCTGGAGAAGAGCAAAGTATGGATTTCATCATGCCTGCCGTGGAGCTGTGAAACAGTTCAGTCCACTCCCATTACTACGCATGAGAGACTGGCCAGCGTACTCCCTGGACGTGCAGTCCACAATGGGCTGTGTGCACGTGACAGGAAGTAGAGTGGGCAGCACAGGAAGCTGAGGGGCGGGACCAAGCATGCAGCTCTGGAGATGAGGCATCAGTCCACACATAACACAGGGATCATGAACTAGTCTCCTAGACATGGCACTGTTAACAAGACAGGCAGAGTGAAAGAGAGAGAGAGAGAGAGCGAGAGAGAGAGAGAGAGAGATGTTTGGCTCTATGTATGCAACTAGCCAACGGCGCAGGATGGCTTATCAGTTTCTTCATGAGCAGCAAGAATTGAGCTAGAATGACCTTTGACCTAAGGTCACAGAGCAACATAAAAGGTGAAAGGGCAAAGGGAGGACTGGCCTGAAGGTTTAGGGGGTGATGGGGGGGTGATAGGGGTGCAGACGGTGGCCTAGGTGGAGGGTGGAGATAAGAGTGAAAGATGGTTTACCAAAAATGCCCTCTGTCAGTCATGGAGCAGAAACAAAGAAAACAAAAAGAGAAACAAAAGAAAAAAAAAAAACAAAGGAAGAATGAAAAAAAGTGAAAGACTGGTAAGAGGTTTCACTCACATCACAACGATTCAAAATGGCCAAACACACGCACACACGCACACACACACACACACACACACACACACGCACGCACATATGCAAACACACACACATTGTTTTGTTCAGGGGAGGAGGCTGCTTACAAAATCATAAAAGGCAAATATAGGACAACTGTGCACAATATCAACACAACAAAACAACAACAACAACAACAACAAAACAACAACATCCATAAACAAGTTGTTGTGGCCGATGAAGAAGAGAAGAGGGAAGGCTGGTGGAGGTGAGGACGTGAGAGGGAAGAAAATAAAAACAAAATAATACATAAAGAATAAGCAAATAAATAAAAAAAATCATCACGGCCAGGATTAACTACAATGCCCATGATGCACTTGGGCCACCCTTTTCCAGAATCCCTGTCGAACATTCCGCCCTGGTAGTTTGGGTTGGCGGGAGGGCGTCCTTGGAACCCAAGTGGATTTACCATTCTCCCAGCATTCCATAGGGGCCCCCTTCCCCCCGTCTCTCATCAGACTGCTGGCAGTAACTGCCCAAAGCTGAGACAGCGGGACATGCCTGTGTGCTTTTCACCATTTCAACGAAGACACCAGTCCTGCTGACGCTTTTAGGACAACTTCAACTGACGCAATGCAAAAATCACTCCATCCAATACACACACACACACACACACGCAAGCATTAAAAAAATCTAGCTTACACACACACACACACACACACACACACACACACATTACACAAACACGCACTCCACACAGGACACGTACCTTCTGCCACGCCCCAGGGGTACTGGCGACCTCGCACCTTGCGACCATTGACTTCGACCACCACGTTGCTGCCCACCACGGCCAGCGGCATACGGTCCTGTGCCAGAGAGACAGAGGCACACACAGCGTCCGTAAGGGAAAGGCTAATAATATCGTCCGTCAATGATGGCCTCTGTGATTGGTATCGACAAGCACAGCCAGCCGCGGGACACTCAGATGTGTCCGTCCTCATTCGGTTGTTTTGTTTGTTTGTTGTTTGTTTATTTAGTAGGTTGTTCACCTTAATTTTGCGGATAAGCTTGCTGTCCTCATCGTCGTCTGTGTCTGGAAACTCATAGATCTTGATCTTGTGTTCCTGGATTTCCTTCATAATCTGAAAGAGAATGAGGAACATGCAGATTGAGCTACTCTGAACATACACACACACACACACATGGACTCACAATTACACACAAACACACACACACACCTGGACACTCTCTCACTCTCTCACGCACACACACACACACACGTATACACAGACACCAAACACACACTTGGACTCACAATGACACACACACAGACACACACACACACACCTGGGCACTCTCCCACTCACTCACACACACACACATATACATAGACTCACACTCACACACACAACTGGACTCACAATCTCTCACACACACCCACCCACACACCTGTTTCTTGAAGAGCTGGCACTCCTCTGGCGTAAGTGTGTCGGCCTTGGCGATGAGGGGGATCACGTTGACTTTATCGTGCAGACGCTTCATGAACTCGATGTCCAGTGGCTTCAGGCTAAGCAGAGGGGAATTAGTGGTCAGCATTACTTTAACTCCCACGTCATGCATTTTATTCCTGTACCCTATGCAATTGACCTGCAGTTGTTATGTCTTTTTTTTCTAGGTCCTTTCTGCTTCTATTCATGTAAACACTCTTATAACCTCTGTTTCTGCTGGGCGCCACCACTGTGCCCTTGAGCAAGACCCTCAACCCTAAGTAGCTCTAGGGGAGAGTGGCCCTGATGTCATTGGAAGTTGACAAATGTAAGTCGCTTTGGATAAGTGTCTGCTAAATGCCTAAATGCAAACGTAAACTCTGTTGCCACTAACAGCATTCATCAATGATTTGTTGCGCCCCATGGGGGAAGCTATGGCCTACTGGTTAGGCCTTTGGGCTTGGAACCAAAGGGTTGCCCACTCATTCCACACAATAAAGCACAATCTAGAGAGCAGAACAATAAAGCAGCAATCTAGAGAACTGCACAATAAAGTGAATTAAGCTGCTATGCCTGACTGCTTGCATAGCCAAGAGCCGAGAGCATCTTACACATTCCTAACACACACGTATACATTTACACACTCTCAAAACACACTTTACACATCACATCTGGATGAAGACTGCCTCATCCCCTCACATATCACAAACAGTGAAGCCAAAACCCACCCCCTCCACCCCACACACACACACACACACACACACAACGAAGGCCTTGTGTTCCCGAATGATCCCATTCTGACATCACAGACCAGCACAGTGTGTGAGTCGCCCACATCAGCCCCTATACCACACATGTAAAGACCCCGCCACAATAGAAGAAAAGGAAAATCAGCCATTCTTCACTTGGACGAGATTTGTCGTCATCAAAACACAAGACAACACAATTTACCACAACACAGCACCAATGCAATGCAACGCAACACCACACGGCACCACACCACACCACACCACACCGCACAACATAACACAACACAACACATCACACAACATCACACAACATAACACAGCATAACACAACACCCCCTTGCCCTACATCCCTCGGCCTTTCTTAGCCTCTTTCCCATGTGTCCACTGCCCAGTAACAAGCAGCCGCACAAAGGCCTCTGTTCTCACGGCTAGCTGGCGGCAGGCGAGTGGGGGGGGGGGGGGGGGTTAGGGGACTGCCTGGGGTTGCACGTCTAGAGAGAGAGGCCTGCTAGAAAACGACATTCCAGAGGGGGGAAAAAAAACAAACAACCACCACCACAAAGAAAGAATAACCCCCCAAAAAATAACAATGTTTCCAACACTGAGGCCAACAATTCTATGAGGCAATATTCACTGAATGAGACAATCAATGCCCAGAGCTGTGATGAATGTCAGTCCATTTGGAACGCTTCTGGATTAGGAAATGCGCAGATAAAGGAGCTGGCAGCAGAATAAGAGGTCGTGTCTGCATGACTGGCATCAAACGCTGCTGCCATATTTTCCCAGCTAAAAATAAAGCCGTGCAACACAGAGGCACCCAGAGGACTATGGGTAGGGAAGCCATACGGCAGCCAGCCGCCGTGTGATTGGCCGAGGAAGATACGGTCAGAGGCACGCAGCATCAGCACAGCCTCCATGGAGTATGTTATATAAGCTTTCAGGGTCGCTATACTACCAGCCTGGCATGAGCTCCAGCGCCATTTCTCTTCAACTCTTTCCTTTTGGCAAAAATACACCCACACAAACACACACACACACACACACACACACTATTGTAAGGTCAGGTCCCTGCTGTCTGGTTGTTTTTTGGGAAACATTTTAGAATATGTATTTTTTAAAAGGCTGCAGTACTCACCCATGACCAGAGGGGGCAATAAAGTACAGGCAGCAGTGGACCCGATTGTCAGGCATCTGTCTTCGGTTGACACGGGACTCTGCATTCAGGAAGTCCTCAAACTTATTGTCGATGTAGTTGATAACAGGCTGCCAACTGCATGTCAGAGCAACAGAAGAGAGGGATGAGAAAGGGAGGAGGGAAAGATGCATATTAAAAAGAAGTCATTAAAGTGAGCCACGGCTCATCCCTCCAAAAGACTTCGAAGACATTAGCACACAAAAAGAAAATCAGTAAATAGCTGGACGATGTTTTATTATTTTATTCAATTTTATAATAATAATAATAATTTGACAATAATATAATAATGAATGTGTAATTACAAAGTTATATTCTGTGATTAGATGCATCTGATCTGTTATTACATCACAATTATTTTAACAAGTTTATATTCTTGAAAGGCTGAACTTCTAAAGCTACAGTGTACTGAACAACTCACCAGTTGCTGTTGTCCACTGCATCTCCGAAACCTGGTGTGTCGACTATGGTCAAAGTGAGCTGGACACCCCCCTCCTTCACAAGGACTTTGGACTGCTCCACCTGCAGATGGACAAGCAGAGACTTCCCAGTCACTTTCTCTTGGAAACTAGCATCCCACTAAACAGGCAAAATGCCAAACCCCACAGCAGACACTACACAGAAACCCATTCGCTTGCCTTTTCCAACCCATTCACATAAACTATCTCTTGGAGAGAGAGTCACCTCTGTGAAATGTCTTTGCCCTCAAACATGTGCTGCAATCTAAACAGTCAGGCTTGAATAAGATACTAAGTGCGAGGCCTTTAACATCAACAAGAACAAAATGGGGTCCAAAAAACCTCTGCGACAGAGTGGAGAACCTTTCAGTGAAAGTATAACCGTCGGTAAGCGTGTGGTCTGCCCCTGATTTACACCACAGTCCACTTCAAACCATTGGGGTTGAGGAGCACTCTACCACAGCAGCCACTACTGGAAGGCTAGGTCTACACTGGATGTGTTATTGAAACGTTAAGCTAACATTCGCATCCAAATAAATTTAGAAGAATGGTTAGATTTTATTTTTATTGTACACAGCACTGTCACGGCTGGTGTAGCCGGCTCCACTGATCGTTGTGTAAACAAGTTGTTGTGGGATGTGCAACGCAGCACAACACAAATGCTTCAGCAACACACCCAGTTTTGTGTTTAAAACACTTTTTGTGTTTTAAACACTTTTTTGTCTTTAAAGAGAAATCTGATTTCTTTGATTGCACTGATGCGTTCTATAGAATCTTGATGACAGGTCTCAATTCATATACTCGGATTATAATCGGAGCATAAGCTACATGACAGAAATAATCAGATTCTAGTCGGATACTCCGCTATATTTAATCGGATTTCTTAAAATCTGATTTCGATTGGATTTCTGGAGTTACAAGACATTTGTGACACAGAAATCCGAGGAAGGTGAATAATCAGACCGAAATCCAATTACTTGTTTGCAAGTAAACACACTGACTGATTGATTTAGTGGATCAGACACCACAGAAAAATTCTACACAGAGAGTGGCAGCTAGGAGTCATGGGAGCAATACATGTAAATGGAGTGTAGAAATGGAGCGAGAGGGGTGTGTGTGTGTGTGTGTGTGTGTGTGTGTGTGTGTGTGTGAGAGACATTCCTCTCTTCTAAAAGAATGTTTCAGGAACCAAATCTAGCGCATAACAGCGACAAACACTGACAGAGAACGAGGGAGCAAGAGAGGGGAGAGAAGGGTAAGAGAGTCGGAGAAAACCACAAAAATGTTGACTGTGTCTTTCAGCTGTAATCTAAGAGGGGTTGAATGAGGATGTTTGACAAACAGAGCAGATTGTTTGGAAGGCAAAAATAGCCTTTCCTACCCGCTGCTACCAGCTTCGCTGTTGCCCCGGGTCGACCACAGCCCGGCCCAGACAACCGCCCATGGCTCGCCGGGCCACCGACCCGCTGCCAAATTTACCCCTGGAACGGCAAGCAGCGGTTCGGCCCGGACCGCACCATTCCTACGGGACAGCCACTGGTGGTAGCATGCAGGCTAGTGCCACTGATGGAATGGGACGTGCTGAGGCACTTGGGGAAATCTAGGGTGGAAAAAGAGTAATTCATCTATTCATATTACAGGGTTCTCCCTGACATCTACTCCATTCGTATAACAGATGCTCTTATTCAATGTGACAAAGCACTGTGAAAGCATATCATTTCATCTGCTGTTGGTGGGATCACTGTTAAGTGAGACCAAGCTTTCGCTAGCGTGCGCTAGTGCCTGCCCTCTGGTCATCAAGGCAGAGGAGAGAGAGGGTTTAAAGCATCTGTCAGTTACCAAAAATGGAATGAGGTCCATTTTTAAACTCTCCTGTTGTAAAACAGTTCCACTACGCCTCATGCCGCACAAAATGGCTGCCTGCGTTAGATGAGACACCATTTTACATATTAAAGAGAGAATGATGGCGTCTTCAGAAATGCTGTGACCACCATCTAGGCTAAAACCAATACCGCTCCCACTCCCCACTCCATGAGAGAGGGATGGATGCTGTTGCTGTGATAACAAGGCTACAAGGAATTCATCCCCAGGCTCTCTCTCCACACACACACACACACACACACGCGCACACACACACACACACACAGTAGTCTATAATAGACCTCCCTAACCATGCTCCAAAGAGAGACTGCATCGAGAGAGGGACGTTCTGGGCTCTGGGCTGGGTGGAGTGGTGGCAGCACTAGTGGTTTCACATTCACTACGGATCTAACAAAAATACACAAACACAGCACACGCACGCACACACACATACACACACACACACACACACACACACACACACACACACACACACACACACACACACACACGCATACAAAAACAACATTCCAGAGCAGACGGGGCAAACACTAAACACTGAGATTCTAACTTGCCATGATGGACACTATGAGACAGGCACAGACAGATGCCAGCCCTGACCACAAAACCATGGCTCTTCCGCAGCCAAACCACAAAAGCCTATCACACATTGAGCATGTCGTGGCATCCCTATCCAGCAAAGAGGGAGATGCAGGGATTGGTGAGTGTGTGTCTGTGTTTATGTATGCGTTTGAGTGCATGCTCTTGTGTGTGTGTGTGTGTGTGTGTGTGTGTGTGGGGGGGGGGGGGGGGTGCCTTGGGTCTGGTGGGAAAGCTGTGGCTATCTGAGTGTTGAGTTTCGTGGGAACATTCCTGGCCCTGTGGTGACCCCTTCTGGCCCCTGGAGGAATCCAAACACCCTTCTTACCCTTCGCACCCTCGACCCAACCCCACCCCCAACACACACACACACACACTCACAGCTCCCACATCCCTGGAGTCTCCATCCTCCATCCTCCCCCTTCACACACACACGCACACACTCTCACACACACACCCCTCTCCTTGTCATTTACAAGGCTCGTCCCCCAATGTGGTCCTTATTTGCTATGCCCTTATAAGGGCAGGAGAAACAGTACTGTGTGTATGTGTGTGTATGCTTTTCACTAGTTGCAATGGTCTGGGCAGACTGTTTGTCACACTTGTGATAAGACTGCGGTTATGGTGGGCCTGTGAATCGCAGTGAATCTGCTGCGGCAGGCAAAAAGGTCCAGAGCAGTCAGATGCTGAGCTCGTCCAAAGAGAACAAAAAACCCTGAATGATTCTGCAGGAGCGTAAAGAGCACACAGTGAACCCAGTTTGCTGTTAGACCACCAAACGATGTTCTTGTCTGTCTGAAAACAAAAGTCTATGGAATGATTAAGGTTTGGCTGCCTAAAAGACACATATTTCACCATTCTTTCAATACTTGTTCAGCATTCGTCTTTGAGTCTTTCATTGCTGCAGAGCACTGGAAACTGCTGATCTCAGTCTTTGAGAAGTTTCTACATAAAATTAATGTCTGCTGATGGATAATGATTTATTTAGACTTCAAGACAAGACTGACAGCTTTGTGTGGACTCAAAAGGACTGGATCCCCTTAGGATATCTGTGAGTGTTTGCTTTAGACTGGCTGGCAGCCTTGTTCAAAAGACACACAAATCATCTCAGCAAGGAGGAAGATCGTTTGTTCTGGCCTACATGTGTGACTTACTTCACAAGGTCCTCCTCTCCTCTCAACATACTCTCATTTTGGCCTGGCCTCATTCTCCAATCTGTGTGTGTGTGTGTGCATGTGTGCGTGTGTGTGTGTGTACTTGGAGAAGGCATTAATGAAAGGCAGGGAAGCAATGCCCCTGCTTCTGTGTGTTTTGATTACTTTGGAGACAGCATGATAGGGGCGAGGTGGCGTAGTGGTTAAGGAATCTGGCTAGCATGCTAGTAGCCTGGAAAATTGGGGGTTCGAATCCCAGCTCTCACTGCTGTGCCCTTGAGGAAGGCAGTTAACCCTACGTTGGTCTAGAGAAGACTGACCTAATGCCCTGAACTAATTAGGAATTGACAAATGTAAGTTGCTTTGGATAAAAGTGTCTGCTAAATGCATAAATGTAAATATAAATGAGGCAACAGTGACTATCTCAGTAGGAATGATTGGTTTAAAAAGACAAACGCATGCGCGCACACACACACACACACACAGACAATTTTGTTACCTGCACAGTCTTCTTGATGCGCAGGGAAGGCCCGGGATATTCCTTGGAGTACAGGTCAGTCAGGAAGAGGGAGTTGATGAGTGTCGATTTCCCCAATCCAGACTCACCTACACAAGGAAACATCCAATCAAAACATGGACTGATGAGTCCCTTGTGGAGAACAGATGAGAAAAACAAACATCTCTCTTTAGGAATGGTGGCCAAAGCACGCAGTAGCGAACAAGCACAACACAAACACACACCCACATCCAAAGGGAGAGGGAGGGAGGATGTATTAGAGAGAGGGAGAGAGAGGAAAAGAAAAGAGTGTGTGTGTGTGTGTGTGTGTGTGTGTGTGTGTCTCTGTAAGAGTCAGGGTGTGTGCAAGAAAGATAAAGAGAGAGAGAGAGAAGAGAAAGAGAGAAAAGAAAAGAGAAAGGGGGTTAAAGAGAGAGAGCGAGAGTGAGTGTATGTGTGTGTGTGTGTGTATGCGCGTATTTGGCAAGGCCAGTCGTAGAGTGAGATCCAGGTTTTTAAGGTGATGTGTTTAGCCTCCAAAGGCCAGCAGTAGTTCTGGCCGTCCCACTGGCGTAGTTTAGCGTAGCGTAGCGTTGCTGGGAAAAGGTCAATGCACATCTGGTGGGGAGAACCACACTCCCACTCACTCACAGGAGATAAAGCATTTCCTCCCTCCCCGCGTCCACAAGCCATTACTCAGTGCTAGCTAGCGCCTCTTGCTCCCGTTAGCATGTTAGCATTCCCATGAAGCCCACACACACACACACACACACACACACACACACACACACACACACACACACACACACAGCATTTAGAGCATTTCTCTCTGGAGCTGATGTTGCTTTATGGGGAGCAGTCAAATGAAACATCACCACATTTAAGACTTTCTTTCATTCATTCTCTCTCTCTCTCTCTCCCTCCCTCACACACAAACACACACACACATACACACAAATTCATTAGGTCATTCAGACCTGCCAGACGTGGCAAATAGCCAGAGATGGCGTTAACCTTCAGCCCAACACGTCTTCCTTACTTTCTAAAGGTCTCTGTTCAATATCTCTGCCACCCCCACCCCCAACACACACACACACAGACACACACACACACACGCACACACACACACACACACACACACACTCGCACACACACACTCGCACACACACACTCGCACACACACACACACGCTCCATTTGATCCTGGAGAGCCAGTAAAAAACATCTGACAGCACTTCTTCTCTTTACACACACACACACACACACACACACACTCACTCTTCTCATTCATCCGAGATAACACGCAGACATGAAACACACCCCCTGTCTGCTGAGTAAATTTACACTTCTCTACTTCATGACACCAGCAGGTTACCTAAACAAATTGTATGACTTTGTGTGTGTCTGTCTGGCTTCTCAGACTCAGATAGAAGATGGCGGCACAGAGAAAAAACAGACAGCCCTCCCTCAATCTGATTTCAAACACACACACACATACACACACACACACACACACACACAACCCCCTGGCCCAAATAGCTGGGGAGAGCCCAGCATCTTGTCAAAGAGCCTGACAACAGTTACTGAGGCATTTTAATGGAAGCCACGCATGCATGCATGCATACAAACACACACACACACACACACATACACACACACACCCCATCGTGACCCATTCTCTGAAACTGTGAGAACTGGCTTCTCATGCCACCATCTCTCCATCCTTCCCCTCTACTCCGTCGGTCCCACACTCCTCCCCTCCCATCTTTCCCCTCTCACTCCCTTCATCCCTCTCTCTCTCTTCTCCTCTTCTCCTCTCCCCCTTAAAGCCCCTGAAAGCTCCCCCGGCGCTGCTGAGCTCCAGGACATGAGCACAGGGCCCGGTTTTTGAACTCTTCGTCAGCAGGCAGATTCCTTGGCGTGGTGATCTGCCGCCGGTGGGCTGGTCTTGCCAAGCAGAGCCTCTGTATATCTTCTGCTCTGTCACCTCCTTGGACTTGGACTGTTCCTGGTGTGGAAGTGTGTGTGTGTGTGTGTGTGTGTGTGTGTGTGTGTGCGTGCACATGCATGTGTGTAATGTTCTCAGCAATACTGTGTGTGTGTGTGTGTGTGTGTGTGTACAATGTCCTCAGTGATATTGTGTGTGTGTCTGTGTGCACAATGTTCCCAGTGATACTGAGTGTGTGTGTGTGTGTGTGTGTGTGTGTGTGTGTGTGTGTGCGTGCTACAAGAGAGGACTGACTGAGTGCAGGTGTTGGAGCTGCAGGAGTGACTACTGTGATTTCAGACTCGACACTGAAATATGTGTCAGGAGAGGAGAAGGAGCTGAACACACAGGGGGAAAAAGGACTGGAGAGAGAAGAGAGGAGAGAAAAGAGAGAAGAGAGGAGAGAGGAGAGGAGAGGAGAGGAGCAGAGAGAGAAGAGATGAGAAGAGAGGAGAGAGAGAGGAGAGAAGAAGAGAGGAGAGAGGAGGGGAGAGAGAGGAGAGGAGAGGAGAAGAGAGGAGAGGAGAGAGGAGGGGAGAGAGAGGAGGGGAGAGGGGAGGAGAGGAGAGGAGAGCGTTGCAGAAACAGGTCAATGACAGGCACAGCGTGTGCCTACAGCCTATTAGTCATTTGTCACGTGTTTTCTCCCTTACACCCGCTTTCTTTGGGTCACTCACACACTTATACACTCTTTCTCTCTGAAACACACACACACACACACACATTCATCGTGTACACCATACTAGCAAGAAACATATTACAAAGGTGTGTAATCACAGACTACAGGCTGAAAATGGACGCCCTCCCCGACTAAGACTAGGCTGTGTTCAAAAACAAACCCACCTAACACACGACTCCTCTTTCAGTCTAGAATCAGTCCAGCCCCTTTCCAAGACACACAACACACACACAGACTACTCCTCTTTCAGTCTAGAATCAGTCCAGCCTCTTTCCAAGACACACAACACACACACAGACTACTCCTCTTTCAGTCTAGAATCAGTCCAGCCCCCTCCCAAAACACACACACACACGGACTACACCTCTTTCAGTTTAGGATTATTTGCCCCCCTGTGGCCATTTTTCTAACCCCCCCCCCCCCCCCCCCCCACACACACACACACACACACACACTCACACACACTGAAAGCTCCCCACTCACAATAGAGCTGAACCTCATGCCGGTCAAAGGAAACCATAAACCTGTGACCCCCCCGCCAACATACACACACACACACACACACACACACACACACACACACACACACACACACACACAGCACTTAGCCTGTACTTCCCTACCCAACCCACTTTGGATAAAAGTATCTGCTACATGCATACATGGACATGGAGATGGAAATGTAATGTAATGTAATGTAATGTAAAGCCTAGTTCACTCTTTTTTAGAGGACTCTTTTTTAGTCAGATGGTAAAGACACATCACCTGCTAATGAATCATTTCTCTTCAGAACATTGCTGGTGCATTTTCTCCAAGTGTTTCATATGCTATGCAGCTATGCTATGAACACTTGAAAAAGGAAATACTAACCAATTGCCAGTGATCCTTGAAGTCATGTTTGTTCATTAGAACAAACAGGACATCTAGTCTGCTACGTATCTGTTATCTGCATCAAAAACATGTCAAAGAGACAAGAGACGATCTGTGCTCCTGTTGTGCTAATTACAATGTTAGCTGAACACACAAGTAAGCCTGCTTTGTTTTTGGTCATTTATCAGGAACTTGTAGTCTGCAAATGGTCAAACACCAAAGCATAGGAAACAGCCTTAGGCTCAAAGGCAGCCAGCATGTCATTAAAACAAGCTCCAGCTCCAGATAGGAGGCTGTGTGTGTGTGTGTGTGTGTGTGTGTGTGTGTGTGTGTGTGTGTGTGTGTGTGTGTGTGTGTGAGAGTGTGTGTGTGTGTGTGTGTGTGTGTGTGTGTGTGTGTGTGGTGAGGATGGGTGTTGGGTTTCAGATGACCCCTCTCTGACTGTGGCCTAACCTCCTTTTTTTCTGGGCCTGAGGGCGAACTCAACCCAATTGGCTTTGCGGTCCGCTTTAATTAAATATTGGTTCTCCTGATTGTCTCTCTGCAAATAGACATCCAGAACTGGTTGAGGCACGCAGACCGACCCAGACAGGGTGAGTGAACATTTGTGTTACCCGTCTTTCTCTCCCCCTCTCCCTCTCCGCTTTTCTCTCTGTCTTTGGCTCATTTTTGTCATCCCAGGTTTGTCCCATTTAGGCCAGTCATTCTTCAGTTTGCTCTCTCTCTCTCTCTCTCTCTCTCTCTCTCTCTCCTTTGATCATGAGTGGAAAAATGTGATGGGCCTATGGAGAGACAAGCACATAGGCAGCCTCTGGAGGTGGTGCAGACAGGTTAGGGGGGTGGGCCAGGCCTGTGACCGCCAGGCAGGCAGATGTGCCGGGGTGGACCGGAGGGGTGGGGGGTGTACTAGGGGGGCAAAAGCAGGGCTTTTTCAGACAATTCCTGGCATTCTTAGCTTTTATCTACCCCCCCAAACCTTCTCTTCCTGTCAACACACTAATGGTCAAAGGAACCCTGGAGCAACAGCTGGGTCCTGACATCCTGACTGACACCTGACACCCCAACCTCCCCACACACACACACACACACACACACACACACACACACACACACACACACACACACACACACACACACACACACACACAGAAGATATGTCTCTGACACTCATTTCAGAGTATCTGAGTGAGGAGGATAAAAATGAACAGTTTATCTGCCTCACTGACAGTGACAGAGAGACACTGAGAGACAGGGACATGAGGTAAGTGAGTGAGTGAGTGAGTGAGTGAGTGAGTGAGTGAGAGAGACTGTGGTTATGATAAGCCCCATTGTGTTCTGGTGATGTGATGGCTGGCTAAAAGGTCAAAGGTCATATCAGTGTTAGCTGAGATAGCATTCAGGAACCCACTGAGGTCAGTACACACCCACTAACTAGCAAACAAACACACACACACACACACACACACACACACACACACACACACACACACACACACACACACACACACACACACACACACACACACACCACAGACTGAAATCAAACCTCCACATAATCATGAACCTGCATATTCTGTTTGCCTCCTTGAGCCTTGTCCTCTGGTTACAGATTTAGAGTTTAGTTTTCTAATCCTTCTGTCCGTGGTTGTGTTCATTTCCTGTTCTGTGTGCAGGGTCAATGTACAGAGAGAGAGGGAAAGATAGAGTTGAGAAAAACGAGTGCTCTGTGCAGGGTTAGCTGGAGACAGAGAGAAAGAGAAAAAGAGAGAGTGAGAGAGAGATAGAGACAGAGAGGGAGAGAAGGAGAGAGATAAAGACGAGCGCTCTGAGCCCTGCTGAAGAAACAGAGTACACATCACATGAGTCTGAACTCAATCTGACAGAATCAGCACGTGTGAGGTCATACTGCACATGTACACAAGAGCGCGCGTATGTGTATGCATGAAAACACACACACACACACACACACACACACACACACACACACACACACACACACACACTTTAGCTAAGTCATTCCCCTGAAGCTTTTTTGATGGATCACATCACAATATCACACACACAAACAAACAAACACACGCACACACACACACACACACACACACACACACACACATCCACTGACACACATCAAAAACAAAAACACAGAGACACAATAAGGCCAGCCGAGATGCCTTTCTTGTGTCTTCGTGCCTAAGGGGGTTGGGTGACTAACTCCGCTCTACTCGTCTCCACTCTAAGATGAGAGTCTCTCTGGAGGGTCTCTCCACAGACTCAGACTTAATGGCCGCCTCAACTCGCCTAGACCAGCACCAACCTCCCACAGCACACCAGCTCACATGGTTAAACACAACAGCACAAAACAAAACACCTTGCAAAAATCTTGCCCTGCCAGAACTCACTTCAGGAAAATGGCCGTGAGAACCCCGAGCTCCTTCACAAACACAAGCCCTGTCAGATGTTAGGTAGACGCTAATGCTAACCACAACAGCAGCTAAAGATGGGAAGGGAAAGAGAACCTGTGGTTCCCTTCCAGAAAACCCTTATTGCAAAGACGTCATTAAAATGTGTAGGGCTAGGCTAGCAATGGATCTCTTTTGGTTCTTCTTTCCTGACAAATAACACTGAACAATATCCTTAACAAGTAGGCAAATACTGATAAACTGATATTCCAACCAGCCAGTATTTTCTAAGATCTCCACAAGCTACCATGGACCTCTTCTTGTGGTCTGCGTAGGGGTACTTCTGCTTAAGTGGAGGACCCACACTCGCTCTCCCACGTGCTGTTGGCATGGCAACCCATCCCTGCTGAACTCCGCGCGCCACGGCACGGGTGTGCTGCTGAATGTAATGGCTTTTTCAGCGATTGTGTAAATGTGTTGTATTCCCCTCTGAATGAAACCCTCTGCTCAGCTCCCCACACTCAACGTCCCAAACCATAAACTTTAGGTTACATTCCACTTCCCCTGTCAAGTAGAGCAGAGCAGAACAGAGCAGAGCAGAGCAGAGCACTGCAGAGTGGAGAGTGGGGCAGAAAATGTCCGACCTCTTCTG
>PYXC01000946.1:1022500-1162500 GCA_015244755.2 Tenualosa ilisha
CACACACACACTAACACACACACACAATCCCTCTGACTCCCTGCCTGTCTGTCCCTCTGTGGCCCCTGTAGTGCACGCTAGGCAAAGCAAACACAATTGATCACTTCCCTTCAGCTGGGCAGCTCTTTCAAGCGTAGCCCGATGGAAAACTCCTGAGCAGGGTGGGGTGGGGTGGGGTTGGGGTGGAGGTGACTAGTGACTAGTCTAATGGTGGAGGGGGTGAGAGGAGGTGGACACTAATGCCCCCCCACGACCTCCACGTGTAACAATTTCATTTGCCGTGTGGGTGGAGGTTTTCTTTGAAACAATCATCCTTGCCATCATCATCATCATTCCAGAAATGGCACCACTTTTCAATGCTCTTAAATATTTCACATTTTCAACAAAAAAAAAACCAACTGAGATTCCCATGCTAAAAGAATGCAGGCATAAGGGTAGGCTAAGCATTTGGGTCTTCCCAACAAGCTAGCAAAAACAATGTTAATAACATTAAAAAGCAAATAAACATTAATTATGCTAATAACAATTTGCTGTCAACATAACAATATTAGCCCAAGTCTTCTATTTCTCCAAGGCTACACAAAATGCATTGAACTGTATAGGCCTATGAAATGACATTTAGTTTACATACATGTCACTTCTCTAAATCTGGACAGCATTTCTAAAGTACAAAGTGTGACACACAATATCCTAATTCACTTTCAACAATTTCATTGAAACACGGGCTAGCCTACATTCTGGCCTAGGTGCCAAACCTCTTCAACACTGCACAGTGGCCTTCCAGTCTGCAGTGTGAACTTTGCGACAACTAGGGGCCTCCACTTCCCCGGGCTATCAGACAAAAACAGAGAGCAACAGAGCCAAGCCTTTACTGCATCAGCTCCTCAGGTGTCACACCCACCGTCACTAGGCTAGGCTAGGCTATGACACCTATACTTATGAGAACAATAACAAGGCCAAGCATCAAGCACACAGAACTGCTGCAGTTCAGCAGGCAGAGAAAAAACATTCAATTTTATATTTATGCATTTGGCAGACACTTTTATCCAAGGCAACTTACATTTTGTCAACTATCAGTTGTTCAGAGCCAATCTCCCCTAGAGCAACTTAGGGTTAAGTGCCTTGCTCAAGGGCACAAGAGTGGCAGCTGGGATTCGAACCCACAACTTTTCAGGCTACTTGCACGCTAGCCAGGTTCCATAACCACTACACTACCACTGCCAACTTATGGGACATTGTCAGTGTGTTGTAGCTTGAATGTTATCCTGTTTTGTAAGTCGCTTTGGATAAAAGTGCCTGCTAAATGCATAAATGTAAATGTAATGTAAATGGGACAGTTTGAGCGACACACATTTCTACTTTGTTTAGGCCTAGGTTATGTCTAGAATCTGACAATGACCTGCTTAATGTCAAAAATGTAAATATGTAGGCCTAAGTCTCTTTTAGAAGGGTTATCTCATAAAGGCCAAAGGCTAGGCTATGCTGGCTGAAGCGGAGACTAATCTCTTTAGGGAACAGCAGAGACTCTTCTAATCAAAACTGTCCCTCTCACAGCGCATCCCTAGCTGACATGGGGTACAATTACATAACAATCTGACAGCAACCAATATTACACATCATAACAGCGACCACTCGAACCATCATATTGATTTGGGACTGTTTGGTACAATACAATACAACATAGGGCTCTTTGGTCTAATGCAGCAAAGTGCATTATTGTATTTGTGTGTAAAACACTTTTACAGAGATGTAAGTGATTAGTGATCGGCAATGCTGAGAGCACACATTCATGTCCATTTCACAATATTGACAGAACAAATCTGACACATGACACAGCCTGTGGCGCTTTCCACACTTATGTTCACCAATACAATATTGCTTATGTAATTTTACTCTGACATAATGTCAGCGCTTCCAGCACCTAAGGCCTACTAACCGACGTCACAACAGATGGGCAGGCAGGTGGGTCGAATTATTGAAAATGGAGGATAGAGGATGGAGGATGGATGTGTGGGAGTGGGAAAGCAGGGAGTGATGGTAAATAGAATGGAGAGGTGGAAATGAGGGAGGGATGGAGGAGGAGGGGGGAGGGGGAGAGGGAGAGAGAGAGAGGGAGGGAGAGAGAGAGAGATGCAAGGCATGGAGTTGGACGGGTAGGCTTATGTACAATAAGAGCAAGTAGCAAGCTTTCTAGAGCAAGCTTCCTATTTCATACTACAAGAGAACTTTAATGCACTTTAATGAATTTAACAGACACCAGTAAGTTTAGCAACTTCTTAAAACCAAAACGCTGTCAGGCAATCTTCCAAATGAGCTGCCGGGAAACTGAAAACTAAATAGCTACACTTAATACAAGCATCATTAGATAAAACTATTTACCGATTTGTGCATTTCTCTTTCGATTGCCCTCTGATCAAATTAAATAACTACAGCATCAAAAATGAATAAACGAATAAACATCAGATCATGATAAATAAACTAGTTAAACTGATGGAGGGACCTATGTACGGTAGCAACACATGACAGAAAAAATCTAAGGCAGAAACTGCCAGCTTCACGAATTAGGTGTCTTATCAATAGAACTATGGCATATCTCAGGCTGGGGTATTATGGATTGGTGCACAGCTGTCAGTCATATCAGCAATCGTCTTATCTCAGAACTGCTTGGGCTAACGTTGTGGCTGTAGTTTGACAAACAACCAGCTCAGATGTTTAGCACATCTGTATGGTGACGTGACAACCAATTCATGACTACAATTAGGCTAGGCCATGGAGATCTGTGACCAATGGGCTGATGTGCCCCAGAAATGACCGAAAGAAGAAAAAAAATGCAAAAGAACACGCATGCACTTTCTGTCGTGTGAAATTATTCTTTGTTACTGGTTACTTGTCTTATAATCCCAAAAGGACACACACATATAGGGCATACAAACACCAACATCAAGGACAAGGCGACCACAGCTCCAAACAAAAACGATGAAAACGTTACCGTTACCAGCACAGTCACTGGTTCTCATTCCCTAGGTAAGACGTCAACGTCGTTTTAACCGTAGTCATAAAACAACCCCCACTCAAACGACATATGTAGGCTAAGCGTATATCATATGCTCTAAAATCTACCCCATAAGATATTATTGTTATCATTATCAAAAGTGTACTCACTGCAACGCTGGATACAGCAGAATCAGGTCTCTCGATCATTGTACCGTGACACCACCCACCCTGAAGTCGAATAAATCAGGCATAAAAAGCAGCAGAAGAGGCGAGGAAAGCACTGGTAATATGCAATAAAATACCGCCGTGCTCTTTTGCAAACGTTTTTATGGCGCCTCCAATCCTCCGAGAGGGCTAAAATGAATGAATCAGAAAGGCAGGATCTGTACACGATGGCTAAGCAAAGCGAGCGAGCAGCAGGGAGATAGACAAAAAATTCTTCCAGCGCAGCAATCTTGAAAGGCGATTGTCCCCTCCTATGAAGCTGCACACCGATTGGTGAAACCCCGGCCTTTGATAGTGACGTAGCCGCGAAAAGCAAATTGGTTCTCGTAGTCATTCAAATCCAACACATCCATTGTCAGTCAGTGGGCGCGTTTCGAAAGAGAAATTTGCATAACCTAATTTTAAGATCACATCTGACTTTCTCGACCCTATGGGTCTCAATTATTTGTTCAGCAATAGATAGGATACAGAGGCAAATAAAAATAGATGACATTTTAGGCTAAGCCAAGGCGAGGTCTACTCACTTGTCGACTGCCCCTTAGTGCCATCTGGTGGCGGCTAAACGACCTAAATGTTAAATCAATCAGCACTGGTCTTGAAACCTAACCTGCAATTACTGTAAAAGTTCACTCTGCACCTGGTTAGAGAAGCCTCAAGCAACAAGGTCAGTCATGACCCTGACTCAGTAGTCAGCTGGAGCAGTGGGCGTCTATGGAAACCTGAATGGCAGGTGAATAATGGTGACAGTTGTCTGATATGACAAAACAACTGTTGAGTGCAGTGTGATTTCCAGTGTAGGTCAAAAATAGAATTGCTGAAGGCAGTATAAATGATACATCAATTAACATTATATATACAAACTATATAATTTATTTATCATTTTATTATTACATGGCTGTATTACAAGTGATGAAAGGGGTAAAGGGAGAATAAAGGAAGAGTGTGCATAAAGCCTAGTAAGTGACTGTCTAAAATACACATGATGGGAGCAGACAGGAAGTATCAATCATGCCCAGTGCATGTCCCAGCATCCTCAGGACATGTAATTTTCAGTCTGGCAGTGTTCAGTTGTGCATCTAAAGTAGGAGGGCATAGTGGTTTTAGATAGCTAGATAGATAACTAGATAGTATTGTCCACAATGGAAATTTTCACCATCAATATAAAGTCAAAGTCAACTTTATTATCCCAAGAGGGAAATTCAAATGGTTAAAGTGAAATATAGACAGGTATAGACAAGACTTAGTATAAGACATAGTCTTCAAAATAGATAAAAAAAATACCCATGTGACTTTGGATAAAAGCGTCAGCTCCAGGTTTTTGTGCATAAAATACAGTGTAAGAGAGACGCATAAAAGTTTTACTTAAACTGTTGCAGTTGGGTTTGGGCCCACTGCACATAGCTGCTGTGTCAAACACTACAGCCAGGTTATTCCTGCAGCCAAGGTGGTGTCTTACTTCATAGCCGGCAGCTGCTGCTTCCTGAGAGCTTTCTCATACATACAGCATATTCATTTCACAGTGATCACACATGAATTTGTGCCACTTTGATCAGTGAACAATCATGAACCCTAACATAAAATCCTAGACTTTTGCCGAAATGCTGGTGAAGGGGTTGTAAAAATCCTTCAAACCAAATTTAAAAATTATCTTTTCTTTTGCAATCTATACCTACTTTGATGTTTTTCGCATCTCTGTGTTCATCCCCCATCCAGGCATTCCGAACAGTAGCAGGTGACAAGATCTGTGTAAACCCAAACCTGGCCTGAAGTGTCAGCGTATGAGTGAACATTACTGACCACTCAGTGAGTTTCATGTCTTTTGCAGTGAAGACACAAACCTAACCAAAACCTAACCAAACCTAACGTTCCAGGGCGGAAGATGGCGGCTGGCAAGTTTGGCGTGCTGATGGCTCTGATGGCATATGTTTTATTAAGTAATCTTTTAAGTGATTTAAATACAAATTTTGCAACAAGCACAACAAAGAAATGTGTGCAATTTAATAGTTTAGTAAGGATGAAGCACCATGGCTTTGGTAAGAAAACATACTAGAAAATTTCATGTTTCCTTGCTGGAATGTAGGACTAGTCAGGCATAGAAAGGCTGTCATGACTGTGAAACGGCAGGTGGACGGTGGCGACTTGATCATTTGCCTGTGTTTATTATTATCCGGGGATATTCACCAATGCCCTGGCCCAAGTGATTACAAACTCACTGAACAACTGGAATTAATCGCTAGGAATGACAACGCCAACTTCAGTGGGATCATGGTGTCTTCCCAGACAGGGGAGAGCAATCGCATGGAATTTAACGCGGTGGAATTCGGAGTAGAAAAGCTACCTGGAGAAAGCGGTGATGACCGGGAAGTCAGTAGGGGAAAATATGAAGAGTGCTGCCCAAGAAAGGGAGAATGTACTGCAACTAAAAGGGGAGAAGTTGGATTTGCAGAGGGAAAGTTCGAGGAAGAGATGTTGTCATCCAAAGGCGCACGTAGGCCCACAGCGCAAGTAACACAGAGAGCGCGAGTGGCCCAGATAACCACGGACAAACTGGACACCGGTCGAGATATTCCATGTGTGGACACTTTCTTGATGGGTCGGGGACTAAATCTACTTCATCTTAACATCAGGAGTCTTCTACCAAAGATGAACGAAATCCGACTTCTCTGCAAAAGCAACAAGGTGGGACTATTATGTTTTACTGAGACGTGGCTTGATGATTCAGTGAACGATACAGGAATGAAATAGAGAACTATTGTTTACTCAGGAATGACCGAAACCGAAGAGGTGGCGGTGTCTGTATTTATATAAGATCGGACATTTGTTTTAAACGAAGAGATGATATGCATGACGAACAGATTGAAGCTATATGGATAAACGTTCTTCTGCCTAAAACTAAACCAATATTGGTGGGTGTCTGTTACCGCCCTCCTGATCAGACAAACTTTTACGAGCTGTTGGACAATGCGTGTTCCAAATGTTTGGACATTCTAAACTCGGAAATTATACTGTTGGGGGATTTTAACACGGACGTCAGCCGAGATGAACTTTCTATGACTAAAGCTCTGAGGAACTTTTGCAGTAGTTTTGGTCTACATCAGCTTATTAAACAACCCACACGTGTTTGTATCTCCACTCAAACCATCATTGACCTTGTTTTAGTTTCTGATAAATCAAGAATTGCAAACAGCGGGGTAATACACTATGGGTTAAGTGACCATGCCATGATTTTCTGCACCAGGAAATTAAAGAAACCGGTATTTGGAGCTCACAATACCATTAAAATCAGATCTATGAAAGGGTATAGTATAGAGGCATTTATTAATTGTCTAAAGGATGTTAATTGGTCACCTGTGTTGACATGTAATGATGTTGATCATGCTTGGCATATTTTTAAATGTTTGTTTTTGCAATCTATAGATAAACTTGCACCTTTTAGAGAAGTAAGAGTTAAACAGAGAACGGAGCCTTGGATTAATGATGAGATACTTGAGGCCATACGGAGGAGAAATAGATTATACAAACAATTTAGGGAAAATAAGGATGACCAAACTTGGACAGAATATAAAAAACTGAGAAACGAAGTGAGCAGATTAGTGGGTAATTCTAAAAAAAACTACTTTAATGAGAACATTTTGGAGTATAAAAATGACTCTAAAAAACTATGGCAAACACTGAAAGAGTTGGGCTATGGCAGGAAGCTGAAAACTAGATCATGTAATATAAGTTTAGACGTTGGAAATAAGATCATATCAAATAAGGAGGTAGTAGCAGATAGTCTTAACACATACTTCTCAACAATCGCAAGTAAACTAGTTGAAAAGCTCCCTGCCATGTCAAAACAATATAAGGAAAGTAAAGTTGTTCAGTTTTATTCTCAACAAGGGGTTCAGGCTAATGCTTTCACTCTAGAGAAGGTAACGGAGGCAGATGTACTTGTGAAACTTATAAAATTAGATGGCTCTAAAGCAACAGGTCTTGATAATATTCCATCCCGTTTCTTGAAGGATGCTGCAGAGAACATCACTCCTAGTATCACTCATATAATCAACATGTCTATTGAGTGTGGTTGCTTCCCTAATGACCTTAAGATGGCAAAAGTGATTCCACTGTACAAGAAAGGGAGTAAACTGGATCAGGGTAATTACAGACCTGTTTCCATTTTGTGTACCCTATCAAAAATAATTGAACTAATTGTTTTTGAGCAGGTCAATGAATATCTAACATCTCACAACCTAATATATGAACTGCAATCAGGATTCCGTAAATCACACTCCACAGACACATGTTTATTGTACCTAACAGATTACGTTAGAAAGGACGTAGACAAGGGGAATTTCTGTGGTATGGTCATGCTAGATTTGCAAAAAGCATTCGATACAGTGGACCACAGCATCTTACTGTCTAAACTAAGGGCGATTGGTTTTGGTAATATGGCAGTTAAGTGGTTTGACTCATATTTACAGAACAGAATACAAGTGGTGGATGTTGGGGGAACATTATCACAACCGCAAAAGGTACAATGTGGGGTCCCTCAGGGGAGTGTTCTAGGCCCTCTTTTATTTCTTGTTTATTTCATGTTAATGACCTAAAATCAGCTTGTTCATGTGAACTGTTTTTATTTGCTGATGATTCTGCATTAGTGTTTTCACACAAGGATAAAAAGACTGTAGAGTCAACGCTAAGCCTTGAACTGTCTAATGTGAGCAAATGGCTATCATTTAATAGGTTATCACTTCATCTTGGTAAAACTGAATCCATTCTGTTTGGGTCTAGAGTGAAGTTGAATAAAAACCCAGGTTTTGAGGTATTGGTTGGGAATACGGCACTTCAAATGAAGGACTCAGTCAGTTATCTCGGGTGTGTGCTTGACAGTCAGTTGTCTGGAGCTGGTCAAGCCCAGAAAGTAATAACTAAAGTAAACCAGCGAGTTCGTTATATGGCCAGAATTTCCAAGTATCTGGAAAAGAAGGCTAGGCTGACCCTAGCAGGTGCTATAATTCAACCGTATTATGATTATGCCTGTTGTTCTTGGTATAATGGCCTAAGTAAGTTCTTTAAGAATAAGCTTCAGATCTCACAAAATAAACTTGTAAGGATCATACTGGATCTGCCCCCAAGAACTCACCTTGATCCTAGTCATTTTGAGAGACTGGGTTGGTTGAGAGTAGAAGATAGAGTCTCTCAAATTGAGCTTAACATGGTTTACAAGATTGTAAAGGGTCAGGTCCCTAAATATTTATGTAATTTTTTTCAGTCGAGTGAGGGACATTCACAGCTACTCAACAAGAGGGAGTGCCTCAAATTTTGTTCCTCTGAAAGTGCAAACCAAAGTAGGAAAGGATTCCTTTTCATATGTTGCATCTTGTAAGTGGAATAGACTACCAGGTAACATAAAGACTATCACCAACTTAGATAGTTACAAAAGGGCTTTGAAAACTTGGATTAGAGATCAGTCAGTATAGGTCTTAAATTTATCTTAGTATGTATAGAAATTTCTATTTATGATGTATGATTTTATTTATTATGTATGATGTATGATTTAGTATGATCTGTGTACGTTTTTTGATATGTAGCTATATCACACTGCCACTCTTGTCATTCTAACACCTGCTGCCCTTCAACATCAGAGGACCACAATGGAAATAAGCCTTCGAGCTTTATTGTGATATCCTGACTCTCTGTTTTTATGTTTTTAGTGGGTATGTGGTGCAGTTCACCCAAACTAATCCATGTATTTTTCACTGTATGCAAGAACTGAGAATGTCAAATAAAATCAATCAATCAATCAATCAATCAATCAACCAGTCTTTTACTAGTCTGTTTTACTAGTCTAGAGCTGTTTTTTTTTTTTGATGTCCAAACATTGCTACGACTGAGTGCATCAATATGATGTGTATAGGTGACATGTTTTCATTTTAGAGGGACTGGCAGGGGAGAGGAGACTGTCTCCTAAACCCCTGTGGGGACAATAGAGCTTATGATATCTTTTCATCTGAAACTGCATAAAATAGGGATTTAGCTTTCAGAATCTCAAAAAGAAATAATTTCAAATGTTTCCCTTACTTTTTGAATATCAAGAATGTGGGTGCAATGCAATCCCAATTAAAGCAAGCCATATGGGAGTGGAAACTGCATCATCGGCTGAGATGTTGACAAAACCAACCACCTCTGTATCTGTAGTTGCAGAGTTGGAGTCGTGTATGTCCTAATGCATATCCAGTAGCACCAGGTCTGTATCATTGTTTAGGTTCATTGAGACTTCACCTCAATCTGTGCCTTGAAACATTTCATGTTCATGTCAAAAGGCCTGGAAATGTCCGTGAAAAGTCCTTAAATTTGATACTGAAAAAAGAGTGGGAAACCTGGTAGTTGCAAAGTGTACTAAGATCAACAGAAAATAAAAGGTGGCGATTTTCCTGGCTAATATGGAACTGTACTCTCATTCTGCAGCAGTAATCAAGGGACTTTGCAACTACTTGACTTAGACACATGGAGAAACTATTTTCAGATGTGAAAACAACACTTGGACTGTTTTATCTTTGGCCAGTAGAAACTAAAAATGAACTGCATCACATCTGACATACCTGTCAGTATTCCTTTGTCTTTGCAGACTGTAAATAGATATGACCATATAGGGTTTGGCGTCTTTTAAAATAGTTTTGAATCAAAGATCATGGGGAAGGAACAAGTAGACCAATTTTACCATAGGCCATTTTTTTCAGACTTTCCTCATAGCAAACAGAATTTGCTCTAGACAAATGCAACACATGGCTTTATACAAAAAAGTTATTGGATGCAGTGCCATCATCCTCCAGTAGTGGGCAGTGGGAACTAAATGAATAGCCTTACAAGGCGACCTCTGGTTCTCAGACATTCACAGAACACAAATACAGGTTTTACCTAGAAAGTGGGAAAATCCTAGACTTGCATGCAGTTCAGTTCACACGGAACAGTCTTAAGTAGCCTATAACTATTCAAAGAATACATTTGTGTGTTGTTTGTGTGTGTGTGTGTGTGTGTGTGTGTGTGTGTGTGTGTGTGTGTGTGTGTGTTATTAGACACACCATAATCTCTTTGAATGTGGTATGGTAATATAGACAGTCAGATTATCATACACTGAATGGTGTTTGATGATGTAATTGCTTTTTTTGTTCAGAATTTCTAAGTCATATCCAACTTAGCTGCTGACGTCAGTGATATGACATCTTTGAACAGAAAATTTGATGTGTATTTCCCCTCTCAGGACAAACTAAAGAAAGCTAAACTTTAATGACTTTTGCCATGTTTACAATGTTTCTTCAGATGGTTCAGATATTTTGGTCTGACAGCTTTGTCACCAGTTGCAGTTAGGGGAATTTGTTTCTCTTCTGGGTTATAGCCATAGCTATTTCAGATTTTTCTATACTCAGATCTATTTGGCAGAGCACATTGATTAATCACAGTCTTTAATGTCATAAATGCACAGTCTCATAGACTACTCTTGCCATGCATTACAATGATAGGCTTGACTTACCACAAAACCAGAGATCCATACCAAAAAAAGTTCTTTCACCTTGTGTCTGTCTCAAAAGTCAGCTTTCTAAGAAGCTGCATTTCCTTCTGCTTTCTAATTCAAAATGTCAGCTCTCTGAAGTGCATGTGTGTGTGAACACAGTCTACCCGCATGGACATGACTAAAACCTAAACGTCTTTCTTGTTAATCACGGGGGATTTACCAAATGCACTTAGTGGTACATCTATACAAGTAAAAGCAAAAGTCAGACAGGGGATTTGCTTATCTGTTTCTTAAACTCAGTAATACTCACCAGTTGAAAAATTGCAGTTGAAAACTAGCAATTACAGAACGGGCCGCCACAGCATCATTGTGTAGCACTTCACCACTGTAATTAGTCTTGTCTATATTTCATTGAATTAAGTTCCGTTGCATATGTGTGTTTATCTTCCTTAACAATGGGATTCTCTTTTCTGATTGGCTGATGAAGTGGTCTTACATTGCTCATTTTATTATTAGTATTCCCATTCATTTGGTTTTATTTCCATCTGTGCTGTGGGCCCTGCTGTGAGTCTGTAATGAAGATTGAAATTAATCTTTATATTGTTACTGTTATTGTTATATCCTAACAACTTATCACTGCTTCTGATTTGACTGATTTCAGGTTGATAGCTAAGAACTTGATCCAAGGACTTGATTCCTTTTCTTCCTTTTCTATGACCTTGTTGTGCAATGCCGTCTGTGTATGTCTTGGAGTCATTGTTTCTAAAGAGCATGCAAGGCTGAAAAGGATCAATTTTTTTTTTCTTGAAAACTATGTCACATTCTCTTTCCTAGGTGGGAGTGCTGGCTGTGTATTTAGTATTCTAAGAACCAAATGGTTAAGGCAGTGGACAAGAGGAGGGGAGGGGGTGGACCACGGGGATTTTTATTTAGCTTTTAATGCTTTAAAGTTAACCCGGGGTTTCAGGCAGGGGATTTCAGGACTCAGACAATGTTCTTTAAAAGCACCCTTCACACTCAGTCTCGGTCCAGTTGCTCTCTCTGAGTGATCAGTAACGGCCTCTCTAACACCATGAGGGCCCTGACTGCTGCGTGTTTGCTTGTGCTGGTTATCTCAGTTAAACTGGTCAACTGTGGTGAGTACAGAAAGGATGTGCATTTTCAGTTGATATCTGTATCACTGACATGCAGCTGAAATGCAAATAGTCCTGTTTATTTATTCATGAAAATGTAGCACGTGTGCCCTTAACTAAATTCCCTGTCAAATATTGCAGCTCCTCCTCATGTCATCACACCGAGCTGCTGCCCGGCTTTTTATCAGTTGCGGATTCCAGTGTCGCAGGTAGTGTCTTACACGGCCACTGACAGCAGCTGCAATATCAAGGCTTATGTGTGAGTACAAATATATCACTGGAGGAACTTGATCTGTTACTCTAAAAACTTTACAAGCAAAGCAGAAGTGGTAGTTATGCGGTCATAGCCATCGTAGTCATCATGTTGAGATAGCTTAACTGTGTTATCATCATTAATGAAACATTCAAGGTATCCACACAGACTTCAGTTCAGTTCAGTTCAGTTCACACCAAATGAACAGCAAATGCGTTTGTTTCAGTGGAGATCTCCATGGACGCTTCTTATTCTAGGTCTAAATAATAGCAATGAATTTGCCTAAATGTCTAAAACAATCTTTGTCAACATTCTCTGTGTATTTCAGGTTTACAACAAAGAGGAAAAAGTTCTGTGTCAACCCAGATCTGCCATGGGTAAAGAAGATCATTAAAAAGTTCATGACACCTGGAGGCTCTAAACCTGCGTCGACTTCCAACAACCACTAATGATGACAGAAGATATGACCAGAGGAACATATATTTGACTGTGCTTGATTCTATTTATGTAAAGATGTAGTACAGGCCTGCTTCGTTCAACTAATCTGATTTAAATGTGAAAGTAGCCTAAATGTGAAAAATGTAAAGACATCTAATTCTTGTATTTTTCTCTTCATTGTATTTAACTGCATGTACAAGGCTACAAGGGTTACAACTTGCACGAATACTTATCTTTTCATTAAAAATACCTCATCAGTGACATGCTTGAAACAATAAATGCATTAAAGTAAACTCTTATTTGGTGATTCTTACTTTACGGTTCAGGACCAAAAAGCAGTATAATCACGGGCTGTTCACTTCGGTACAGCTGTCCAACTGCTTATTGATGCAAGTATTTAATCTGCTAGTCATATCACAACAACATCACGATAACATAACAGCTGCATCCAGTTTAATACAGCTTTGTTGCGTTTCTACTCTATTCTATCTACTTCTATTCACACTCGCCCGTTTTAGTCATTCCACAGAATGATTTCGAAACATTGGCACCATCGGATTCATTTGAAAACAACTGCTCTGCATCTTGGTGTGGACGCATGAAGACGGACACCTTTGGATACAATGACATAGAAACCCATGTTTCCATCCCAGTAGGATCTCATCAGTGTGGCATTTGCCTCCTTCAGTGCATTTAGACATGTAGACACGGTTAAGATCATCTGCTGAAAATTCAAGCCAAGCATCAGAGCAAGCAAGAGAGGTAACATAGGTTAAGTGACTATGAACATGCAGGCATGACTTTACTGGTGGGCTGACCTGCTGGTCCCAGTATTCCAGAAACTGTCAATCCTCTGAGATTCTTTTCATAGACAACCATCTGTTTCTAAACAGAGAATAGTCAGTCTGTCAGTCAGTCTGTCTGGCTGGCTGTATGTCTGTTGGTGTCTGTGGGAAAAGGACTAACACCCATGCAAGTCATGTCAGGTCTATAGCTTCCCCCTAAAGATTCTTTCATTTTGCCTCTTCAATTTTAGGAAAACAGAATTCATGGACAGAAACATGAATAATCCAATGCAACTTTGGCTAGTAGGCAAAGTAGATGGGAAATTTTCTATGTCAGTGTATAGCATTCCTGGAGAAGCACTTCTGACGAGTAGAAGTTGTCATGTGTTGGGTGTTCTGAAAAAAAGAGGAAACCATTGAAAATGAAAGGCACTTATACTTTCAAAGAATTGACAAACTTGGGTATGATGTCAAGAAAAGACCAGCTGGGGTGCATCAGTCACATCAGCTTTCACACAGGACATCTCATCTCTTCAGCCTTTATTCAATCAGCTACATATCTGTCACCATGAGGACCCTGGCTGCTCTTCTTCTTCTGACTCTGGTCATCTCAATTAGTGCAAAGCCTTAATAACATAGACTAAATTATATTACAACACAATGAACATAAAATACTGCAGTGTGAGAGTGCGTATGGGCAATCTAATTATTGCTTGAACCGTTGCAGCTCAGCTCAGTCACTACATACTGCTGTGACAAACACTACCTTTACGTTATCCCTAAAAACAAGGTAGTGTCCTACTTCCCAACCAGCAGTGACTGCTTCCTGAAATCTTACATGTGAGTATCAACATTCACAATTGATCAGAGATGTAGCAGTGAAGTTAATTAACAAACCTGTTCACTCTGTAAGAACATATTCTCCTATACTGACTAGTAGACAGTCCATTATCTCAACAAAAATGTCTTCAATTTTACATTGCTGCCATGGGCTGAGCAGCTGTATTTGGAGAACCATTCAAATCAAATAAATGAATGATCTTTTAAATGATCTAACTGATGTGTCCCTCGTTGCTTCATCTGTCTCTTACGGGCTTAAAACGGAGACAGGTAAAGAATTCTGTGTGAACCCACAGAAGACTTGGGAAAATGAGAGAAATGCTGCTCCAGCCTCTAGCTAGTGAATGAATCCTCACCATCTATGGTTCTCTCTGCAGAGCTCCCATCAGGACTTACCTGCATTGTCTAATGACAGTGACTTATTCATTTACATTTACATTTAAGCATTTAGCAGACGCTTTTATCCAAAGCGACTTACAAAAGAGGATAACATTCAAGCTACAACACAATGAAAGAAACTAACAAAACTTATTCAACTGATTCAAGCTACTTCAGTATTTCAGTCTCTGATTACGCAGTGGTTTACACACAATCAGTGCATTCCATACCAAATGTGTGAGCTCTGTGTCATAACGGTACTAATAGTTCTAATAAAGTATATTTATTGACATTTAAATAAAATTATTGTGAGTCATTATTTACAATTACATCCCATTGCATCAATATGCATTTAGGAGAGACCATTTTGGGACATTGCACAGAGGGAGCTCTATAAATACAGACCTAATAAGAATGGCTAGTGAGGATGAAAGATAGTTGAAGAGGCTGAGTGTTGCAACTGGACAGGGTACAAAGAAACTCAGTCAGAGTACAATGAAAATCCCTCTAGAGATAGTAAAAAGGACAGGCCCACTAAAGTATCACTATACATATGCAAAATCATATAATAGAGAGTAGTAGAGATCATATAATCATCATATAATAGAGAGTACTCTGACATACTGTGGTGAAATACAATATTAAGTAGTGGTACTATGGCGGTGCTAGCCTGTCTAGGTGTGTGGTACCATCCTTCCAAAACAAAATCATTATACACACTGTATACTGGTCTGTTTTTGGGAGTGTATGAAGCCCTGACAGGTTGTATTGTGGGTGAGAAAGTTCAAGAACTACAATAAAGAATTCAGCACTAGTGAGAAGGTTGTGGTATAGCGACAGTGGACAATGTAGGAAACATGAGTGTGGCCATGAAGGATATATCCTGTCAAGTTATCATTCTGCTTCTGATCGGACTCATTTCTTCTCTTCTTTTTCTATGACCTTGTTGTGTAATGCCTTCTGTGTGTGTTTTAGAAGCACCCTTCACACTCTGTCTCGGTCCAGTTGCTCAGTGATCAGTAACGGCATCTCTAACACCATGAGGGCCCTGACTGCTGTGTGTTCACTTATGCTGGTTATCTCAGTTAAACTGGTCAACTGCAATAAGTGATATTTGGTTGATATCTCCATCATTGATATGCAGCTGAAATGCAAATATTTGTGTCATGTTTATTTATTTGTGAAAATGCGCCCATGATGGACGTGCGCAGACTAACCTACAGCAGGGATCATCCTATTTTGTGATAGTGTGTGTGAGAGAGGTGGGGGTGAATACAGAGTCTTCCTCCTCTCAGTGGTTTCACTTTTCCTTTCACCATGTTTCTGTTGATGTACCAACATCACTCCACAGGACGATGAAGAATCTGGACCAAGATAGTTAACCATTTCTGTAGGACCATTTCCTTCTCTGAAACTTCTGAGAACAAGACAAGAACACTAACTTGGAAGCATTTTTGTGTGGATTCCTGGTGGACTTAGATATGACAATTTCTATATTTCTATACATTTAATCGAATTCATTTTTCCATTCTATCATTTGCAGAAAGGTGCTACACCGTACAAACAATAAGTAAAGCTTACTTGAAAAGTTGGTGGAAACCTTTTTTTTTTTCAGGACCTCTTTTTTTTTTTTTAACATCTCTTCTGTAACGTTAAACACTGGTGGTAAAACCAGCATAACTCACAGACTTATTACTTTAGATGAAGGACGACTTCTCCTACACACAGCATCCCCACCACTATACTGGGATTTTGCGATTGATTTATTGCAACACAAAAGGGAAAAGTGCCACCTACTGGCCACCCACCAACTAAGTTTTCACACGAGGTCTCCTGTCCAAGTACGAACCAAGCCCTTTGTTGCCTTTGTCGCCTTTGTGTGTGTGTGAGAGAGAGCAGAGTGCCTTCCAGTTTTCAGTGGTTAAGGTTTTCCTTTTTGCATTTATGCACTAAGAAGCCGACAAAGGAAGAACTTGGGTACCACTGACTCAGATCATTGACCTTTTCCATTAAGACCATTCTCTGTTCGCAAAATTCTGAGAACGGGACAAGAACACAGCCTTCAAAAGAAGGACATTTTTACAGCGCAACGTTCTACAGGCTCAAAAACGGCTTTGTCTTGCTTTTAATGTAGCTCACTGTTCATCCAACCATCTCCAGTGCAGAGTACTGAACAATGTTACAATGAACTTATACACTAGTGAACACTACACTACACTACACTATACACTAGGGAAGAAATGTATTCCTTTTGATCAGTTCCATCTATTTTTTGACACAAATTGTGTAGATATGTTCCATGTGCTCCATCCCAAATGTGAGAGCTGTTATATCATGGAGGTGCTATTTGCCAATAAGATGCATTTATTTCTCATACTCTTAATGAAATGATTATGGGCCCTTAGTGCAGTGCTTTGTGTGTTGCTCTGTTGGGATTTGGTCAGACTGAAGGCCTGTGGGCTCAGTCTCAGTCAGTGTTTTTTTTTTTTTTTTTTTTTGACAAGGTGTGCAAGCCAAGAGGGTAGCTTTTTGTGTTTTATCACCCTATGGAGGGCTACATACCTATTACAGGTGAATATACTGTACCATGTAAACATCTAGGCCTATAGATATAAGCCACAAAACTTCCTTGGCTGAACATTGTTTTGTATTGCTGACTCTCTGAAAAGTTATGGACGTACTGTATGTAAAAGAGCCATCATTAAATGTAGGCCCACCAGTGTATGATAATTTGCAAGACAACCAAGCATTGGATAGGCTTGTAATTCCATTTTCACCTCAAAGTCTTCCACTGGACTGACCTGGCCACTGGTCTATATTAAATCCCACCTAGAAAACAGGCTATAGGCTCTTAGTAAGTATTTATGCTTTTTAACCTGTGTTTCCTCCCACCACACCCGTTACAGAGTACCTAGTCCTACATTGAATCAAGAGGAAAGCTGATCAATTTTCACCTGTACTCTTTATGGGAAAAGTTAAACAGCTTAGTCTACAGATTTCTCAAAAGCCTCCACCCTCTACATGTATGTTAGCATGCGCTGAGATAAGATCCACCTTTCTTATACCCATCCTTTAGGCCTTTCACGTTTCACTAAACAGAGGAAAGCAGATCAGCTATTAACAAAATAGATCAATGGAAATCCATCCAAGTTTTCATTAAAAAAATGTCACTGTCTTTGCATAATGGTACTTGGAGCCCTTGATACGGTGCTTAACATGAACGCTTCCCATACCTGTCACCTTTAGGCATGTTGGATAAGTGGTTATATCACAAATTACTGTCTCCAGTCAAAACCTCTTTCCATTCATTCTCCTTTATGACCTGTATGTGTGTGTGTGTGTGTGTGTGTTTGTGTATGTGTGTGTGTGTGTGTGTGTGTGTGTGTCGGTGTGTGTAGGTCCTCTTTTCAGTGGTTTTAATCTTCCTTTCAGTGTGTTTGTCTGGTTTGCACCAAGAACATTCTGTTGAAAGAGGAAGACTCAGGGCACATGACTGACCATCTCCACCAGGGCCATTTCCTCTTCTTGAAATTCAAAGAACAAATGATAAACACCAGCTTAATTTAAAACAAGGGATTTTACTGAATAACATACAATCTCATAGGGAGAAATTCCTTCTATTATTTTTCAAGTTCATTTCTTTTTGACACATGCAGATTCCTTGGTGGTGTGCATATCCTGCACCAGAGTGAGCGTAGTGTAGGGAGCAATGTAGCAAAACATACATATTTCCTAAAGGATGTTGAGAAGCTACAGTACTTGCGTCGAATTCATTTGATCTCAGTGCTCTTCATTAAATTGAGTCTCATCTGATTTAGCTTCCATTTCAATTGAATTTAAAATCTGCGTAAGTGTAGCAGAATGACCAGACCAACCTCTCCCACATGTCAAAGGCATACTAGATGCACTAAATAGCACTGAGTACCCTACATGTGTAACCTGTGATGTCCTGTCCTAGCGACCAGCTGGCTTCTAGGTAGGTCTTATTACATCACAAATGAGATGTCTCTGGTGATGTAATTATTGCATTCTCTATCTACTTTACTGCTGTAAACATATCCCACTTAGTCCTAGAGTTGGTTTACAACAAATAAAAAGCAAACTAATGCAATTGCACTTTCCTATATCATATATATATCACTGTATATATATCGTATATATATCACTGTCCTTGAGCCTTTGAGGGGCACTTTTGAAAAAAATTGTGGAAGTGGGGAGGAATGTTGAAAACAAAAGGGAAAAACCAAAGAAAATGAAAAAGAATTGTAGCATCAAAGAATTCTCTGAATCAGACATGATGTCAGCACCGACTCCTATTAAAGACCAGCCACGGTACTGCAGTCATATCATCTTCAGCCTTCACAAAGGGCATCTCATCTCTTCAGCCTTCACACAGGGCATCTAATCTGTTCAGCCTTCACACAGGGCATCTCTTTTGTTCTGCTTTTATTCAGTCATCAGCTACATATCTGTGACCATGAGGACCCTGGCTGCTCTTCTTCTTCTGGCTCTGGTGCTGGTCATCTCAGTTAGTGGTGAGTGCAAACCATTCAATTCTATAGACTTAAATTTTAATACTTCACAATGCAAGAGAGGGGGGGCAGTGGTAGCGCTACCAACCATCAAGCAGTCATCCCTGTTATGATTCCTGAGCCCCATGGTGCAAGTCCATGTCACTTTGGACTAAATTGTCTGCTGATAGATATCAGTCAGCTTCACGTGCATAAAGTACTGTGTAAAAGGGTTGCATAACATATGTATTGCTTGAACTATTACAGCTCAGTATGGGACAGCTCAGGCAGACTGCTGTGAACGGTTCTACCCTGATAACCAGGCCGTTCCTGCAGCCAAGGTGGTGTCTTACTTCACAACCAGCAGAAGCTGCTCCCTGAGAGCTTATGTGTGAGTATTCATTGCGCAGTGATCATAGATGTTGCTGTAATTTTTTTCAAATTCAACAGTGGACAGTCATTATTTCTTACATAGAAGTCAGACTTTTGCTATGCTGTTGGTTAAGAAGCAGTTGTGAAAATCACAGATGAATCCATTATCTTTTCTTCTCAAACTATAGATTTACCTGTTTTGATGATGTTTTCCTTGTCTCTTTGTTCACCCCATCCAGGCTTCAAACTACCGCAGGGAAACAAATCTGTGTAAAACCAAGCCTGCCCTGGGTGAAGAGGCTTGTCGACGAGTTGGACCAACCATCAGTGTGAATGAATCCTCAACATCTATGATCACCTCAGCAGAACTCCCACCAGGTCTTACCTGTGTTGTCTGATGACAGTCATTTACTCCACTAATTTAAGCTACTTCAGTCCCTCAGTCCCTGCATGCTGTTGTAAGAATCTGTTCCTCTGTTGTCAAAGAATCCAATGTTCTGACCAAATGTTTGTGTTGCTGTGTAGAAGTTTTCCATTTGCATATTTAAAATGTGTTTGCTGTTATAATTATGGAGGTTCTCATGGTGATGAAATGTAATGAAACTGGAATGGAATTAAAGATTTTCTTTACATAAATGAAATGATTGTGGACTTAAATTTCAAGTCATTCTTCACTGCTTTTACACAAGAGTTAAAAAGAACAATCTAGGTCAAACCAAACCTGTTAATAAGATTGACACAAAAAAGTGGTCAGGTGCTGTTAGAGGAAAGTCAAAAAAGAAAAAATGACCAGTTGTCAGAGGGGGATGAGCACAGTATGTGCACGTGCATAACAGTGCACTTCCACTTCCTGTACACACAGGACGTTAGATCAACACAAGGCTTGCATCCTCATCCTGATGTACCTAGACAACTGGGCTATCCTGGGGTCCAACCCCTCATCTGTGAGGTCATGTGACTCATGTCCATGCACTCATGAGCTCGCTGGGACTCAAGGTGAAATGAGACAGGAGTTTGTAAACCCCAGACAGCGCACAGGCTTTCTGGGGCTCTCACTCTCACTGGACGCTGTTGGGAACATCGGCTATTTCTCAGACAGACAGCTGATGCTGATCCACACCTGCTTAGCGCACTTCCGTCTGGGAGAGCACGTGAGTGTCAGAGGCTTCTCTGTCTTCTCGCAGCAGTGGCTGCAGTGGTCCCGCTCAGACTGCTACACGTGAGGCCGTTCCAGAGATGGTTCCTGAACCATCCCCAGGAGACGCACAGAGAACTCACTGTCTCCCTAGAATGCTGGCAAGCGATAGCTCAGTGCGAAGACCTCACTGCGTCGCTGATGGTTCATATGCCACAGCAAATCAGTCAGGGGGCTGCAGACAGGATTTCATACCCGCCTGCATGCAGTACCTCGCGCTGAAACACATCTCACTGTGACGGTACACCTCGCGCTGAAACACATCTCACTGTGACGGTACACCTCGCACTGAAACACATCTCACTGTGACGGTACACCTCGCGCTGAAACACATCTCACTGTGACGGTACACCTCGCACTGAAACACTTCTCACTGTGACGGTACACCTCGCGCTGAAACACATCTCACTGTGACGGTACACCTCGCACTGAAACACATCTCACTGTGACGGTACACCTCGCACTGAAACACATCTCACTGTGACGGTACACCTCGCACTGAAACACATCTCACTGTGACGGTACACCTCGCGCTGAAACACATCTCACTGTGACGGTACACCTCGCACTGAAACACATCTCACTGTGACGGTACACCTCGCACTGAAACACATCTCACTGTGACGGTACACCTCGCACTGAAACACTTCTCACTGTGACGGTACACCTCGCGCTGAAACACATCTCACTGTGACGGTACACCTCGCGCTGAAACACATCTCACTGTGACGGTACACCTCGCGCTGAAACACTTCTCACTGTGACGGTACACCTCGCGCTGAAACACTTCTCACTGTGACGGTACACCTCGCGCTGAAACACATCTCACTGTGACGGTACACCTCGCACTGAAACACATCTCACTGTGACGGTACACCTCGCACTGAAACACTTCTCACTATGACTCGCCGGACAACACGTGCTTATACATACGGGCGACACGCCCACAGTGGCCTACATCAACCGCCAGGTCAGGTCAGCCCAGATGTCCCTCCTTGCGCACAGACTTCTCATATGGGCTCAGTCGCACCTGTTCTCATCACGAGCGGCTCACCTTCCAGGCACTATGAACTGCAGTGCATACTTGCAGTATGAACTATGAGCTGCAGTGCATACCTGCGGCCTGCTGGCCACAGACTGCGTAAGTGTAGCAGAATGACCAGACCAACCTCTCCCACATGTCAAAGGCATACTAGATGCACTAAATAGCACTGAGTACCCTACATGTGTAACCTGTGATGTCCTGTCCTAGCGACCAGCTGGCTTCTAGGTAGGTCTTATTACATCACAAATGAGATGTCTCTGGTGATGTAATTATTGCATTCTCTATCTACTTTACTGCTGTAAACATATCCCACTTAGTCCTAGAGTTGGTTTACAACAAATAAAAAGCAAACTAATGCAATTGCACTTTCCTATATCATATATATATCACTGTATATATATCGTATATATATCACTGTCCTTGAGCCTTTGAGGGGCACTTTTGAAAAAAATTGTGGAAGTGGGGAGGAATGTTGAAAACAAAAGGGAAAAACCAAAGAAAATGAAAAAGAATTGTAGCATCAAAGAATTCTCTGAATCAGACATGATGTCAGCACCGACTCCTATTAAAGACCAGCCACGGTACTGCAGTCATATCATCTTCAGCCTTCACAAAGGGCATCTCATCTCTTCAGCCTTCACACAGGGCATCTAATCTGTTCAGCCTTCACACAGGGCATCTCTTTTGTTCTGCTTTTATTCAGTCATCAGCTACATATCTGTGACCATGAGGACCCTGGCTGCTCTTCTTCTTCTGGCTCTGGTGCTGGTCATCTCAGTTAGTGGTGAGTGCAAACCATTCAATTCTATAGACTTAAATTTTAATACTTCACAATGCAAGAGAGGGGGGGCAGTGGTAGCGCTACCAACCATCAAGCAGTCATCCCTGTTATGATTCCTGAGCCCCATGGTGCAAGTCCATGTCACTTTGGACTAAATTGTCTGCTGATAGATATCAGTCAGCTTCACGTGCATAAAGTACTGTGTAAAAGGGTTGCATAACATATGTATTGCTTGAACTATTACAGCTCAGTATGGGACAGCTCAGGCAGACTGCTGTGAACGGTTCTACCCTGATAACCAGGCCGTTCCTGCAGCCAAGGTGGTGTCTTACTTCACAACCAGCAGAAGCTGCTCCCTGAGAGCTTATGTGTGAGTATTCATTGCGCAGTGATCATAGATGTTGCTGTAATTTTTTTCAAATTCAACAGTGGACAGTCATTATTTCTTACATAGAAGTCAGACTTTTGCTATGCTGTTGGTTAAGAAGCAGTTGTGAAAATCACAGATGAATCCATTATCTTTTCTTCTCAAACTATAGATTTACCTGTTTTGATGATGTTTTCCTTGTCTCTTTGTTCACCCCATCCAGGCTTCAAACTACCGCAGGGAAACAAATCTGTGTAAAACCAAGCCTGCCCTGGGTGAAGAGGCTTGTCGACGAGTTGGACCAACCATCAGTGTGAATGAATCCTCAACATCTATGATCACCTCAGCAGAACTCCCACCAGGTCTTACCTGTGTTGTCTGATGACAGTCATTTACTCCACTAATTTAAGCTACTTCAGTCCCTCAGTCCCTGCATGCTGTTGTAAGAATCTGTTCCTCTGTTGTCAAAGAATCCAATGTTCTGACCAAATGTTTGTGTTGCTGTGTAGAAGTTTTCCATTTGCATATTTAAAATGTGTTTGCTGTTATAATTATGGAGGTTCTCATGGTGATGAAATGTAATGAAACTGGAATGGAATTAAAGATTTTCTTTACATAAATGAAATGATTGTGGACTTAAATTTCAAGTCATTCTTCACTGCTTTTACACAAGAGTTAAAAAGAACAATCTAGGTCAAACCAAACCTGTTAATAAGATTGACACAAAAAAGTGGTCAGGTGCTGTTAGAGGAAAGTCAAAAAAGAAAAAATGACCAGTTGTCAGAGGGGGATGAGCACAGTATGTGCACGTGCATAACAGTGCACTTCCACTTCCTGTACACACAGGACGTTAGATCAACACAAGGCTTGCATCCTCATCCTGATGTACCTAGACAACTGGGCTATCCTGGGGTCCAACCCCTCATCTGTGAGGTCATGTGACTCATGTCCATGCACTCATGAGCTCGCTGGGACTCAAGGTGAAATGAGACAGGAGTTTGTAAACCCCAGACAGCGCACAGGCTTTCTGGGGCTCTCACTCTCACTGGACGCTGTTGGGAACATCGGCTATTTCTCAGACAGACAGCTGATGCTGATCCACACCTGCTTAGCGCACTTCCGTCTGGGAGAGCACGTGAGTGTCAGAGGCTTCTCTGTCTTCTCGCAGCAGTGGCTGCAGTGGTCCCGCTCAGACTGCTACACGTGAGGCCGTTCCAGAGATGGTTCCTGAACCATCCCCAGGAGACGCACAGAGAACTCACTGTCTCCCTAGAATGCTGGCAAGCGATAGCTCAGTGCGAAGACCTCACTGCGTCGCTGATGGTTCATATGCCACAGCAAATCAGTCAGGGGGCTGCAGACAGGATTTCATACCCGCCTGCATGCAGTACCTCGCGCTGAAACACATCTCACTGTGACGGTACACCTCGCGCTGAAACACATCTCACTGTGACGGTACACCTCGCACTGAAACACATCTCACTGTGACGGTACACCTCGCGCTGAAACACATCTCACTGTGACGGTACACCTCGCACTGAAACACTTCTCACTGTGACGGTACACCTCGCGCTGAAACACATCTCACTGTGACGGTACACCTCGCACTGAAACACATCTCACTGTGACGGTACACCTCGCACTGAAACACATCTCACTGTGACGGTACACCTCGCACTGAAACACATCTCACTGTGACGGTACACCTCGCGCTGAAACACATCTCACTGTGACGGTACACCTCGCACTGAAACACATCTCACTGTGACGGTACACCTCGCACTGAAACACATCTCACTGTGACGGTACACCTCGCACTGAAACACTTCTCACTGTGACGGTACACCTCGCGCTGAAACACATCTCACTGTGACGGTACACCTCGCGCTGAAACACATCTCACTGTGACGGTACACCTCGCGCTGAAACACTTCTCACTGTGACGGTACACCTCGCGCTGAAACACTTCTCACTGTGACGGTACACCTCGCGCTGAAACACATCTCACTGTGACGGTACACCTCGCACTGAAACACATCTCACTGTGACGGTACACCTCGCACTGAAACACTTCTCACTATGACTCGCCGGACAACACGTGCTTATACATACGGGCGACACGCCCACAGTGGCCTACATCAACCGCCAGGTCAGGTCAGCCCAGATGTCCCTCCTTGCGCACAGACTTCTCATATGGGCTCAGTCGCACCTGTTCTCATCACGAGCGGCTCACCTTCCAGGCACTATGAACTGCAGTGCATACTTGCAGTATGAACTATGAGCTGCAGTGCATACCTGCGGCCTGCTGGCCACAGACTGGACGATCCATTCCCAAGTGCCGCGGATGATGTGGAACAGATTTGGAACAGTGCAGGTAGACCTCTTCGCCTCCGAGGAGAAGAACACTCACTGCCCACTGTGGTAATCAATCACAGACAACCCCCTTATGGGCCCACACACTGCTGTATGCGTTTCCTCCTTTCGCCCTCATTCAGACGGTGCAGGAGAGAGTGCACACAGAGAGACACTCCATGATCTTGGTAGCCCCCCACTGGCCTATGCAGACATGATCTCCCTGTTCAAGGGAGCCAGAGGGGCACGATATGGCACCCGTCACCTGCCTTGTGGCAGCTGACAGCCTGGCCCCTGAACAGGAACAACTCTCAAATCAGGGCCTAACCTCCCCAAATTTGTGGCTCCCAAATGCTCAGATTTTTGGTGTGAACACTTTCACAATCCAGTTTGAGATTAGGTATGGGAACCGGCACCAGCACGGTTCTCTGTCGGTCTGAAAACGCCTTGAAGGAGAACACGAGACGCCACCTGCCTTGCCTCTGCCCACTTCAGCTTCTGTGCTTCAAGTGTGAAAAAGGGAGATGACTCGCTTGCCTGAGGGCTGAGACCACACCTGCATGCCTGATGCCTGACTATGTCAGGCTTAGTGCTAGAGGTATCAGTGGAGCTAGTATCTCCAAAGGGAATATCCCAATACATGGTGTCTCATGTTCTCCTTCAGAGAACCGAGGTTATCTGCCATAACTAACTCGTACTCTTTAATTCCAGTGCTGTATTACAATCATTATGTAATTGTATAATAAAACTGTATTTTTTATTTTTATTTTTCTTGCATATATTGTCCACTGTCTGTGGAGTGTTCAGTTACAGAGTTCAGTAGATGAGAAAGCCATTACGATACAACAAAAGTAAACAACCCAAGCAATCATGACTTGTGTGACATTTATTTGATACCAAAAAAAGAAAGAAAAATGTTTTGTATTATATTAGGAGTGATACATGCATTGGTTTAGCTTATTCATCCAGTTAAATAGTAAGTGCTAAAAAATACATTCATTTAAGAGGCATGGACATTCCAGTAGGACTTGGTGAGGTTTGATTGAAAGTTGTTGTTGGATTGAAAGTTGATGTCTGGTTGAAAACTGAGGATGACGTATGCATCACAGTGGTAGTAACTCCCTTGCTGTTCAACCTGTTCTTCACCTTGATGACAACATTTTTCACCCAGCCCTGCACAGGGTCCACACATATTTTCCTTTTTGCAACTGTTGTAAACCTATGAGAAATACAAACAGACAATTCAATTGCATTGACCTATAAAACTATATACAGCACAAAGAGTTGTAAAAATATATATATTTACAAAATAATAATTAACATTACTTTAGATACCTGTCACCTCTTTACAATATCTAGATACTTACACTAGAGCTTTCAGGAAACAACTGCTGCTGGTCTCAAAGTAAGACACCACCATTTTATGAGGAATTATGGCTGAAGTCAATTTGTCACAGCAAGTGGGTGTATGTGCCTCTTTCTGACCTGTATCAGTTCAAACAATCAATACGTGAATTTTCACTCAGATAGTATATGCACGTGTAGATACATTATGATTAAAGTCCATTTGATTTTGTGGTTTGCACTCACCATTAACTGGGATGACCAGAGCCAGAAGAGCTAAAAGAGCTGCTAGTGTTCTCATGGTTACAGGGACGCAGCTGATGATCACAGAGATGCGGCTGAAGAAAGGAGATGTTCTTTGTGAATGCTGAAGATGAGATGACTGCAGTGCAGAGGTTGATCTCTTATATAGAGGATACAGTCAAAGTGGAAGACTCTGACACATTCCACTGACCTTTGCCTGCTTCGAATTCAGTGTTCTGCATTTGTGTCACTTCCTCTTTTGTAAGCACACCACCGTAGACTGTTTTTGTGGAAGACCACTTCCAGAAATATAGATGCAACGTTCAAAAATAAATAAATAAATACAACATTCTCATTCACTATTTCTCACACACACACACACACACACACACACACACACACACACACACACACACACACTTCCAGGGCTGGACTTGGACCAAAAAATGGCCCTGGCATTTTGGGCCATGGCAGCCCACCATGATTATTTATCATACGACGTAGGCCTACCAGAGGATTATGCACAAAACCCTACAGGCTAGGCCTACTATTAAATATTTTAAGTCTGACTGAACAAAATGAGTTCAGTAATAATCTTCTGTGTTGAGCATTTGCACACTTTTAGCCTGCAATTTCTCCAAGTACTATTTAGTGAAGATGAATGAACATCCCAAAACATTTTCATTGTTAATCCCTGGGGCTATCATCATTCTGTCTCATTCAGTGTCTTTCTGACTGTGTGGGTGTGCAGCCTAGGTGTGGATCCGCCTGTCTGCGCAAAGAAACTTGATAGATTTGTTTGTTGTACTGCATCAAGATTGACAACAATTTTGACCAATCATAACTGAGTTCAGATGTCAGAAGGTTGAGGGCGTTCTAAAGTCGACCACTCGTTAATTTGTTGTGAATAACTTATTTAAGTTTTCGTCAACAATCGAATCGCGCAGTGTAAAATGCAGGTGGCTTATTTGCTACTGATACTAGTTGCAGACAAACACTCAATCCAAGCCAGCTTAGTCTACAGATTTCTCAAAAGCCTCCACCCTCTACATGTATGTTAGCATGCGCTGAGATAAGATCCACCTTTCTTATACCCATCCTTTAGGCCTTTCACGTTTCACTAAACAGAGGAAAGCAGATCAGCTATTAACAAGATAGATCAATGGAAATCCATCCAAGTTTTCATTAAAAAAATGTCACTGTCTTTGCATAATGGTACTTGGAGCCCTTGATACGGTGCTTAACATGAACGCTTCCCATACCTGTCACCTTTAGGCATGTTGGATAAGTGGTTATATCACAAATTACTGTCTCCAGTCAAAACCTCTTTCCATTCATTCTCCTTTATGACCTGTATGTGTGTGTGTGTGTGTGTGTTTGTGTATGTGTGTGTGTGTGTGTGTGTCGGTGTGTGTAGGTCCTCTTTTCAGTGGTTTTAATCTTCCTTTCAGTGTGTTTGTCTGGTTTGCACCAAGAACATTCTGTTGAAAGAGGAAGACTCAGGGCACATGACTGACCATCTCCACCAGGGCCATTTCCTCTTCTTGAAATTCAAAGAACAAATGATAAACACCAGCTTAATTTAAAACAAGGGATTTTACTGAATAACATACAATCTCATAGGGAGAAATTCCTTCTATTATTTTTCAAGTTCATTTCTTTTTGACACATGCAGATTCCTTGGTGGTGTGCATATCCTGCACCAGAGTGAGCGTAGTGTAGGGAGCAATGTAGCAAAACATACACATTTCCTAAAGGATGTTGAGAAGCTACAGTACTTGTGTCGAATTCATTTGACCTCAGTGCTCTTCATTAAATTGAGTCTCATCTGATTTAGCTTCCATTTCAATTGAATTTAAAATCTGCGTAAGTGTAGCAGAATGACCAGACCAACCTCTCCCACATGTCAAAGGCATACTAGATGCACTAAATAGCACTGAGTACCCTACATGTGTAACCTGTGATGTCCTGTCCTAGCGACCAGCTGGCTTCTAGGTAGGTCTTATTACATCACAAATGAGATGTCTCTGGTGATGTAATTATTGCATTCTCTATCTACTTTACTGCTGTAAACATACCCCACTTAGTCCTAGAGTTGGTTTACAACAAATAAAAAGCAAACTAATGCAATTGCACTTTCCTATATCATATATATATCACTGTATATATATCATATATATATCACTGTCCTTGAGCCTTTGAGGGGCACTTTTGAAAAAAATTGTGGAAGTGGGGAGGAATGTTGAAAACAAAAGGGAAAAACCAAAGAAAATGAAAAAGAATTGTAGCATCAAAGAATTCTCCGACTCCTATTAAAGACCAGCCACGGTACTGCAGTCATATCATCTTCAGCCTTCACAAAGGGCATCTCATCTCTTCAGCCTTCACACAGGGCATCTAATCTGTTCAGCCTTCACACAGGGCATCTCTTTTGTTCTGCTTTTATTCAGTCATCAGCTACATATCTGTGACCATGAGGACCCTGGCTGCTCTTCTTCTTCTGGCTCTGGTGCTGGTCATCTAAGTTAGTGGTGAGTGCAAACCATTCAATTATATAGACTTAAATTTTAATACTTCACAATGCAAGAGAGGGGGGGCAGTGGTAGCGCTGCCAACCATCAAGCAGTCATCCCTGTTATGATTCCTGAGCCCCATGGTGCAAGTCCATGTCACTTTGGACTAAATTGTCTGCTGATAGATATCAGTCAGCTTCACGTGCATAAAGTACATTTACATTTACATTTAGGCATTTAGCAGACGCTTTTATCCAAAGCGACTTACAAAAGAGGATAACATTCAAGCTACAACACAATGAACTAACAAGGAGTGCATATTGCTAACATAGAATCTGCGCTGTTTTAAGTTGAAAGTGCAATAGTGTAACACAATGTAGAGAAATTAAATTATTAAGTGCATTCTCAAAGTTTATGCCAGGAGATATTCTTGGAAGAGCTTAGTCTTCACGAGTTTCTTGAAGGTGGAGAGGGTATCAGTTGATCTGGTAGCACTTGGGAGGTCATTCCACCAGCGCGGAACCAGATATGAGAAGGGTCTGGACCGACCTGCACAAGGTGTTGGCCGTGCTAGAAAACGTTCCTTAGAGGAGCGTAGTGGTCGTCGGGTGACATAGGGCTTCAGAAGAGAATTCAAGTAGATGGGAGCAGAGCCATCATTCACCCTGTAGGCCAACATAAGTGCCTTGAATTTAATGCGAGCAGCCAAGGGCAGCCAGTGAAGTTCAATGAACAGAGGTGTGACATGTGCCCTTTTTGGCTGGTTAAAGACCAGACGTGCAGCTGCATTCTGGATCATCTGTAGCGATCTCACTGCACAGGCTGGTAGGCCTGATAGGAGGACATTGCAGTAGTCAAGACGAGAGATAACCAGGGTCTGAACCAGGAGCTGGGTTGCATGTTGGGTTAGGTACGGCCTGATCTTCCTTATGTTGAATAGGGAAAAACGGCACGACAGCCACAGAGGCAACGTGATCTGCAAAGGTCAGTTGGTCATCGATCATGACACCTAGGTTTCTTGCCACTTTGGTGGGAGAAACAGACAGGGAGTCGATCTTGATACCGATGTCGTGGTGTATGGCTTGTTTGGCTGGGAGGACCAGCAGTTCAGTTTTGGAGAGATTTAGTTGGAGGTGATGTCCTTTCATCCATGCAGATATATCGGAGAGACAGTCCGAGATCCGTGATGACACCGTGGAATCGTCCGGCGGAAAGGACAGATAGAGCTGGGTATCATCCGCATAGCAGTGGTAAGAGAAGCCATGGGAGTGGATGATTGAGCCCAGCGAGGTGATGTACAGTGCGAAGAGAAGAGAAAGTACTGTGTAAAAGGGTTGCATAACATATGTATTGCTTGAACTATTACAGCTCAGTATGGGACAGCTCAGGCAGACTGCTGTGATCGGTTCTACCCCGATAAACAGGCCGTTCCTGCAGCCAAGGTGGTGTCTTACTTCGCAACCAGCAGAAGCTGCTCCCTGAGAGCTTATGTGTGAGTATTCATTGCACAGTGATCATAGATGTTGCTGTAATTTTTTTCAAATTCAACAGTGGACAGTCATTATCTCTTACATAGAAGTCAGACTTTTGCTATGCTGTTGGTTAAGAAGCAGTTGTGAAAATCACAGATGAATCCATTATCTTTTCTTCTCAAACTATAGATTTACCTGTTTTGATGATGTTTTCCTTGTCTCTTTGTTCACCCCATCCAGGCTTCAAACTACCGCAGGGAAACAAATCTGTGTAAAACCAAGCCTGCCCTGGGTGAAGAGGCTTGTCGACGAGTTGGACCAACCATCAGTGTGAATGAATCCTCAACATCTATGATCATCTCAGCAGAACTCCCACCAGGTCTTACCTGTGTTGTCTGATGACAGTCATTTACTCCACTAATTTAAGCTACTTCAGTCCCTCAGTCCCTGCATGCTGTTGTAAGAATCTGTACCTCTGTTGTCAAAGAATCCAATGTTCTGACCAAATGTTTGTGTTGTTGTGTAGAAGTTTTCCATTTGCATATTTAAAATGTGTTTGCTGTTATAATTATGGAGGTTCTCATGGTGATGAAATGTAATGAAACTGGAATGGAATTAAAGATTTTCTTTACATAAATGAAATGATTGTGGACTCAAATTTCAAGTCATTCTTCACTGCTTTTACACAAGAGTTAAAAAGAACAATCTAGGTCAAACCAAACCTGTTAATAAGATTGACACAAAAAAGTGGTCAGGTTCTGTTAGAGGAAAGTCAAAAAAGAAAAAATGACCAGTTGTCAGAGGGGGATGAGCACAGTATGTGCACGTGCATAACAGTGCACTTCCACTTCCTGTACACACAGGACGTTAGATCAACACAAGGCTTGCATCCTCATCCTGATGTACCTAGACAACTGGGCTATCCTGGGGTCCAACCCCTCATCTGTGAGGTCATGTGACTCATGTCCACGCACTCATGAGCTCGCTGGGACTCAAGGTGAACTGAGACAGGAGTTTGTAAACCCCAGACAGCGCACAGGCTTTCTGGGGCTCTCACTCTCACTGGACGCTGTTGGGAACATCGGCTATTTCTCAGACAGACAGCTGATGCTGATCCACACCTGCTTAGCGCACTTCCGTCTGGGAGAGCATGTGAGTGTCAGAGGCTTCTCTGTCTTCTCGCAGCAGTGGCTGCAGCGGTCCCGCTCAGACTGCTACACGTGAGGCCGTTCCAGAGATGGTTCCTGAACCATCCCCAAGAGACGCACAGAGAACTCACTGTCTCCCTAGAATGCTGGCAAGCGATAGCTCAGTGCGGAGACCTCACTGCATCGCTGATGGTTCATATGCCACAGCAAATCAGTCAGGGGGCTGCAGACAGGATTTCATACCCGCCTGCATGCAGTACCTCGCGCTGAAACACATCTCACTGTGACGGTACACCTCGCGCTGAAACACATCTCACTGTGACGGTACACCTCGCACTGAAACACATCTCACTGTGACGGTACACCTCGCGCTGAAACACATCTCACTGTGACGGTACACCTCGCACTGAAACACATCTCACTGTGACGGTACACCTCGCACTGAAACACATCTCACTGTGACGGTACACCTCGCACTGAAACACTTCTCACTATGACTCGCCGGACAACACGTGCTTATACATACGGGCGACACGCCCACAGTGGCCTACATCAACCGCCAGGTCAGGTCAGCCCAGATGTCCCTCCTTGCGCACAGACTTCTCATATGGGCTCAGTCGCACCTGTTCTCATCACGAGCGGCTCACCTTCCAGGCACTATGAACTGCAGTGCATACCTGCAGTATGAACTATGAACTGCAGTGCATACCTGCAGTATGAACTATGAACTGCAGTGCATACCTGCAGTATGAACTATGAACTGCAGTGCATACCTGCGACCCGCTGGCCACAGACTGGACGATCCATCCCCAAGTGCTGCGGATGATGTGGAACAGATTTGGAACAGCATACATTGAATTGCAGTGCTTACCGGAGGCGGCCTGCCGGCCACAGACTGGACGATCCATCCCCAAGTGCTGCGGATGATGTGGAACAGATTTGGAACAGTGCAGGTAGACCTCTTCGCCTCCGAGGAGAAGAACACTCACTGCCCACTGTGGTAATCAATCACAGACAACCCCCTTATGGGCCAACACACTGCTGTATGCGTTTCCTCCTTTCGCCCTCATTCAGACGGTGCAGGAGAGAGTGCACACAGAGAGACACTCCATGATCTTGGTAGCCCCCCACTGGCCTATGCAGACATGATCTCCCTGTTCAAGGGGAGCCAGAGGGGCATGATATGGCACCCGTCACCTGCCTTGTGGCAGCTGACAGCCTGGCCCCTGAACAGGAACAACTCTCAAATCAGGGCCTAACCTCCCCAAATTTGTGGCTCCCAAATGCTCAGATTTTTGGTGTGAACACTTCATCCAGTTTGAGATTAGGTATGGGAACCGGCACCAACACGGTTCTCTGTCGGTCTGAAAACGCCTTGAAGGAGAACACGAGACGCCACCTGCCTTGCCTCTGCCCACTTCAGCTTCTGTGCTTCAAGTGTGAAAAAGGGAGATGACTCGCTTGCCTGAGGGCTGAGACCACACCTGCATGCCTGATGCCTGACTATGTCAGGCTTAGTGCTAGAGGTATCAGTGGAGCTAGTATCTCCAAAGGGAATATCCCAATACATGGTGTCTCATGTTCTCCTTCAGAGAACCGAGGTTATCTGCCATAACTAACTCGTACTCTTTAATTCCAGTGCTGTATTACAATCATTATGTAATTGTATAATAAAACTGTATTTTTTATTTTTATTTTTCTTGCATATATTGTCCACTGTCTGTGGAGTGTTCAGTTACAGAGTTCAGTAGATGAGAAAGCCATTACGATACAACAAAAGTAAACAACCCAAGCAATCATGACTTGTGTGACATTTATTTGATACCAAAAAAAGAAACAAAAATGTTTTGTATTATATTAGGAGTGATACATGCATTTGTTTAGCTTATTCATCCAGTTAAATAGTAAGTGCTAAAAAATACATTCATTTAAGAGGCATGGACATTCCAGTAGGACTTGGTGAGGTTTGATTGAAAGTTGTTGTTGGATTGAAAGTTGATGTCTGGTTGAAAACTGAGGATGACGTATGCATCACAGTGGTAGTAACTCCCTTGCTGTTCAACCTGTTCTTCACCTTGATGACAACATTTTTCACCCAGCCCTGCACAGGGTCCACACATATTTTCCTTTTTGCAGCTGTTGTAAACCTATGAGAAATACAAACAGACAATTCAATTGCATTGACCTATAAAACTATATACAGCACAAAGAGTTGTAAAAATATATATATTTGCAAAAAAATAATTAACATTGCTTTAGATACCTGTCACCTTTACAATATCTAGATACTTACACTAGAGCTTTCAGGAAACAACTGCTGCTGGTCTCGAAGTAAGACACCACCTTTTCATGAGGAATTATGGCTGAAGTGAATTTGGTACAGCAAGTGGGTGTATGTGCCCCTTTCTGACCTGTATCAGTTCAAACAATAAATACGTGAATTTTCACTCAGATAGTATATGCACGTGTAGATACATTATAATTAAAGTCCATATGATTTCGTGGTTTGCGCTCACCATTAACTGAGATGACCAGAGCCAGAAGAGCTAAAAGAGTTGCTAGTGTTCTCATGGTTACAGAGACGCAGCTGATGATCACAGAGATGCGGCTGAAGAAAGGAGATGTTCTTTGTGAATGCTGAAGATGAGATGACTGCAGTGCAGAGGTTGATCTCTTATATAGAGGATACAGTCAAAGTGGAAGACTCTGACACATTCCACTGACCTTTGCCTTCTTCGAATTCAGTGTTCTGCATTTGTGTCACTTCCTCTTTTTTAAGCACACCACCGTACACTGTTTTTGTGGAAGACCACTTCCAGAAATATAGATGCAACATTCAAAAATAAATAAATAAATACAACATTCTCATTCACTATTTCACACACACACACACACACACACACTCCCAGGGCTGGACTTGGACCAAAAAATGGCCCTGGCATTTTGGGCCATGGCAGCCCACCATGATTATTTATCATACGACATAGGCCTACCAGAGGATTATGCACAAAACCCTACAGGCTAGGCCTACTATTAAATATTTTAAGTCTGACTGAACAAAATGAGTTCAGTAATAATCTTCTGTGTTGAGCATTTGCACACTTTTAGCCTGCAATTTCTCCAGGTACTATTTAGTGAAGATGTATGAACATCCCAAAACATTTTCATTGTTAATCCCAGGGGCTATCATCATTCTGTCTCATTCAGTGTCTTTCTGACTGTGTGGGTGTGCAGCCTAGGTGTGGATCCGCCTGTCTGCGCAAAGAAATTTGATAGATTTGTTTGTTGTACTGCATCAAGATTGACAACAATTTCGACCAATCATAACTGAGTTCAGATGTCAGAAGGTTGAGGGCGTTCTGAAGTCGACCACTCGTTAATTTGTTGTGAATAACTTATTTAAGTTTTCGTCAACAATCGAATCGCGCAGTGTAAAATGCAGGTGGCTTATTTGCTACTGATACTAGTTGCAGACAAACACTCAATCCAAGCCAATCCAACCACACACATACACACACACAGACACACACACACACAGCCCTCCGCCCTCCCAACATGGACTGTCCCTCTTCATTCTGTCCAGCCTGGGCTAGCTGGTAACTACAGACATGAAAAATTCTGTATCCGTGTACGTACCAGTATCAGGGCATATACAGGAGTATGCGGGACTGCCGTAGAAATGCGCGACACACCAAAGATTACTCAAGTGTACAGTACTGTATTAACCATCAATGTAAAACTCATCAACAAGGAAAGGCTTGGGTATAAAAGGGGACCCAATCAGAGCTGGAGCGGACCTGCACCAAGCGGGACCAAGATGTGCATGTACAGTGCAATGGCACCAGGTATTTTTATAGTCTACAGGTCACAGGTGCAACTCAGCTACTACTTAACAGCTGAGACACAAATAGGAGGATCCAAGGGCACCAATAGATGTAGCCAAAGTAAAGTGAAATGGTATTATTTAGGCAGCCATAGGGACACTGCAAAAAATGCTATTTCAAAAATAAGAAAAAATGAACTCTTTTTGGAAAAATGTACTGATTTCAAGCAAAATAATCTGCCAATGCAGCAATTGCATTTACTGAGATTTCTTGAAACAGGGAAACAAAAACAGAGAAGTCTTTTTAAGAAAATATTGCTTGTTTTAAGTATTCAGAGAAAGATAGTTAAACAAATAACAGGAATAATTTTCTTATTTTTAAAATCTAGTGTCCAGAAACTAGCCAAATTTGCTCAAAAGTAGTCAATAAAAGAATGAAAACAAGACAAATGTACTTGTGTGTGTGTGTGTGTGTGTGTGTGTGTGTGTGTGTGTAGGTCTTCTTTTCAGTGTCACAGTTCCTTTCAGTGTGTTTGTCTGGTTTGCACCAAGAACAATCTGTTGAAAGAGGAAGACTCAGGGCACTATTGCCCTACATCACTGACCATTTCCATCAGGGCCTTTTCCTCTTGTTGAAATTCAAAGAACGAATGAGGAACACCAGCTTAATTGAAAACAAGGGATTTTTTTTCTGGCTCCAAACTGGAGACTTTGTAAAAACTGTTATATTTTTTATTTAATTAATTTCCCATTTACTAAATAACATACAATCTCATAGGGAGAAGTTCCTTCTATTATTTTTCAAGTTCATTTCTTTTTGACACATGCAGATGCCTCGGTGGTGTGCATATCCTGCACCAGAGTGAGCGTAGTGTAGGGAGCAATGTAGCAAAACATACACACTTCCTAAAGGTTGTTGAGAAGTTACAGTATGTCAGGTCTGCATCAGACTTGGCCACAATCACGCCCCCTCACACCGCCTCACAAACTCAAAGTTCGTCTTCCCGTTCTCAGCCACCTCCTAGTGCACGTTCACCCTCACCTGTTTATTGATTGCCTTCACCTGGTCTCCATGCTACTTAAGTGTCTCTCCCTGATTCCCTGATGTCTGGCCTCGTCAACTCACCTTTGGATTTGCTCCGTGTCAGTCGTGTTACCTGCTTTCTCCTGCGAACTCTGATTCCTTTGCCCCCCCGCGTTCAAGACTTCCAACTGGTATCGTTTGTCTCCTTGGTTCTTAGTTTCCCCTCGTTAGCGCCGGTATTAGTTTAGCAATCTTTTGTGTGTTAGTTCCTTCGTGTGTCTCCTGTGCTTTATTAGAATCCCTTTATCCTCCACTATGTGTAGTGGATGTTGATCTTAGTTGATTTCTGTTTATTTGAAAATAAAACCCCTTTTATTTGAAAACTCAAGTCTTGTCTAGTCTGTGCCTGACACAGTACTTGTGTCGAATTCATTTGACCTCAGTGTTCTTCATTAAATTGAGTCTCATCTGATTTAGCTTCCATTTCAGTTGAATTTAAAATCTGCATATGCGTAGCAGAATGACCAGACCAACCTCTCCCACATTTCAAAGGCATACTAGATGCACTAAATAGCACTGAGTACCCTACATGTGTAACCTGTGATGTCCTGTCCTAGCGACCAGCTGGCTTCTAGGTAGGTCTTATTACATCACAAATGAGATGTCTCTGGTGATGTAATTATTGCATTCTCTATCCACATTAATGCTGTAAACATACCCCACTTAGTCCTAGAGTTGGTTTACAACAAATAAAAAGCAAACTAATGCAATTGCACTTTCCTAAGACTGTTTTAAAAAAAAATTGTATATATATCACGGTCCTTGAGCCTTTGAGGGGCATTTTTAAAAAAATGTGGAAGTGGGTAGGAATGTTGAAAACAAAAGGGGAAACTAAAGAAAATGAAAAAGAATTGTAGCGTCAAAGAATTCTCTGAATCAGACATGATGTCAGCACTGACTCCTATTAAAGACCAGCCACGGTACTGCAGTCATATCATCTTCAGCCTTCACACAGGGCATCTCTTTTGTTCTGCCTTTATTCAGTCATCAACTACATATCTGTGACCATGAGGACCCTGGCTGCTCTTCTTCTTCTGGCTCTGGTGCTGGTCATCTCAGTTAGTGGTGAGTGCAAACCATTCAATTCTATAGACTTAAATTTGAATGCTTCACAATGCAAGAGAGGGGGAGCAGTGGTAGCGCTGCCAACCATCAAGCAGTCATCCCCGTTATGATTCCTGAGCCCCATGGTGCAAGTCCATGTCACTTTGGACTAAAGTGTCTGCTGCTAGATATCAGTCAGCTTCACGTGCATAAAGTACTGTGTAAAAGGGTTGCATAACATATGTATTGCTTAAACTATTACAGCTCAGGATGGGACAACTCAGGTAGACTGCTGTGAACGGTTCTACCCCGATAACCAGGCCGTTCCTGCAGCCAAGGTGGTGTCTTACTTCACAACCAGCAGAAGCTGCTCCCTGAGAGCTTATGTGTGAGTATTCATTGCGCAGTGATCATAGATGTTGCTGTAATTTTTTTCAAATTCAACAGTGGACAGTCATTATCTCTTACATAGAAGTCAGACTTTTGCTATGCTGTTGGTTAAGAAGCAGTTGTGAAAATCACAGATGAATCCATTATCTTTTCTTCTCAAACTATAGATTTACCTGTTTTGATGATGTTTTCCTTGTCTCTTTGTTCACCCCATCCAGGCTTGAAACTACCGCAGGGAAAAAAATCTGCGTAAAACCAAGCCTGCCCTGGGTGAAGAGGCTTGTCGACGAGTTGGACCAACCATCAGTGTGAATGAATCCTCAACATCTATGATCACCTCAGCAGAACTCCCACCAGGTCTTACATGTGTTGTCTGAGGACAGTCATTTACTCCACTAATTTAAGCTACTTCAGTCCCTCAGTCCCTGCATGCTGAATCTGTTCCTCTGTTGTCAAGGAATCCAATGTTCTGACCAAATGTTTGTGCTGTTGTGTAGAAGATTGCCATTTGCATATTTCAAATGTGTTTGCTGTTATAATTATGGAGGTTCTCATGGTAATGAATTGTAATGAAACTGGAATGGAATTAAAGATTTTCTTTACATAAATGAAATGATTGTGGACTTAAATTTCAAGTCATTCTTCACTGCTTTTACAAAAGAGTTAAAGAGAACAATCTAGGTCAAACCAAACCTGTTAATAAGATTGACACAAAAAAGTGGTCAGGTGCTGTTAGCGGACAGTCATAAAAGAAAAAATGACCAGTTGTCAGAGGGGGATGAGCACAGTATGTGCACGTGCATAACAGTGCACTTCCACTTCCTGTACACACAGGACGTTAGATCAACACAAGGCTTGCATCCTCATCCTGATGTACCTAGACAACTGGGCTATCCTGGGGTCCAACCCCTCATCTGTGAGGTCATGTGACTCATGTCCATGCACTCATGAGCTCGCTGGGACTCAAGGTGAACTGAGACAGGAGTTTGTAAACCCCAGACAGCGCACAGGCTTTCTGGGGCTCTCACTCTCACTGGACGCTGTTGGGAACATCGGCTATTTCTCAGACAGACAGCTGATGCTGATCCACACCTGCTTAGCGCACTTCCGTCTGGGAGAGCACGTGAGTGTCAGAGGCTTCTCTGTCTTCTCACAGCAGTGGCTGCAGCGGTCCCGCTCAGACTGCTACACGTGAGGCCGTTCCAGAGATGGTTCCTGAACCATCCCCAGGAGACGCACAGAGAACTCACTGTCTCCCTAGAATGCTGGCAAGCGATAGCTCAGTGCGGAGACCTCACTGCGTCGCTGATGGTTCATATGCCACAGCAAATCAGTCAGGGGGCTGCAGACAGGATTTCATACCCGCCTGCATGCAGTACCTCGCGCTGAAACACATCTCACTGTGACGGTACACCTCGCGCTGAAACACATCTCACTGTGATGGTACACCTCGCGCTGAAACACATCTCACTGTGACGGTACACCTCGCACTGAAACACATCTCACTGTGACGGTACACCTCGCACTGAAACACATCTCACTGTGACTCACCGGACAACACGTGCTTATACATACGGGCGACACGCCCACAGTGGCCTACATCAACCGCCAGGTCAGGTCAGCCCAGATGTCCCTCCTTGCGCACAGACTTCTCATATGGGCTCAGTCGCACCTGTTCTCATCACGAGCGGCTCACCTTCCAGGCACTATGAACTGCAGTGCATACCTGCAGTATGAACTATGAACTGCAGTGCATACCTGCAGTATGAACTATGAACTGCAGTGCATACCTGCAGTATGAACTATGAACTGCAGTGCATACCTGCAGTATGAACTATGAACTGCAGTGCATACCTGCGACCCGCTGGCCACAGACTGGACGATCCATCCCCAAGTGCTGCGGATGATGTGGAACAGATTTGGAACAGCATACATTGAATTGCAGTGCTTACCGGAGGCGGCCTGCCGGCCACAGACTGGACGATCCATCCCCAAGTGCTGCGGATGATGTGGAACAGATTTGGAACAGTGCAGGTAGACCTCTTCGCCTCCGAGGAGAAGAACACTCACTGCCCACTGTGGTAATCAATCACAGACAACCCCCTTATGGGCCCACACACTGCTGTATGCGTTTCCTCCTTTCGCCCTCATTCAGACGGTGCAGGAGAGAGTGCACACAGAGAGACACTCCATGATCTTGGTAGCCCCCCACTGGCCTATGCAGACATGATCTCCCTGTTCAAGGGGAGCCAGAGGGGCACGATATGGCACCCGTCACCTGCCTTGTGGCAGCTGACAGCCTGGCCCCTGAACAGGAACAACTCTCAAATCAGGGCCTAACCTCCCCAAATTTGTGGCTCCCAAATGCTCAGATTTTTGGTGTGAACACTTTCACAATCCAGTTTGAGATTAGGTATGGGAACCGGCACCAGCACGGTTCTCTGTCGGTCTGAAAACGCCTTGAAGGAGAACACGAGACGCCACCTGCCTTGCCTCTGCCCACTTCAGCTTCTGTGCTTCAAGTGTGAAAAAGGGAGATGACTCGCTTGCCTGAGGGCTGAGACCACACCTGCATGCCTGATGCCTGACTATGTCAGGCTTAGTGCTAGAGGTATCAGTGGAGCTAGTATCTCCAAAGGGAATATCCCAATACATGGTGTCTCATGTTCTCCTTCAGAGAACCGAGGTTATCTGCCATAACTAACTCGTACTCTTTAATTCCAGTGCTGTATTACAATCATTATGTAATTGTATAATAAAACTGTATTTTTTATTTTTATTTTTCTTGCATATATTGTCCACTGTCTGTGGAGTGTTCAGTTACAGAGTTCAGTAGATGAGAAAGCCATTACGATACAACAAAAGTAAACAACCCAAGCAATCATGACTTGTGTGACATTTATTTGATACCAAAAAAAGAAACAAAAATGTTTTGTATTATATTAGGAGTGATACATGCATTTGTTTAGCTTATTCATCCAGTTAAATAGTAAGTGCTAAAAAATACATTCATTTAAGAGGCATGGACATTCCAGTAGGACTTGGTGAGGTTTGATTGAAAGTTGTTGTTGGATTGAAAGTTGATGTCTGGTTGAAAACTGAGGATGACGTATGCATCACAGTGGTAGTAACTCCCTTGCTGTTCAACCTGTTCTTCACCTTGATGACAACATTTTTCACCCAGCCCTGCACAGGGTCCACACATATTTTCCTTTTTGCAACTGTTGTAAACCTATGAGAAATACAAACAGACAATTCAATTGCATTGACCTATAAAACTATATACAGCACAAAGAGTTGTAAAAATATATATATTTGCAAAAAAATAATTAACATTGCTTTAGATACCTGTCACCTTTACAATATCTAGATACTTACACTAGAGCTTTCAGGAAACAACTGCTGCTGGTCTCGAAGTAAGACACCACCTTTTCATGAGGAATTATGGCTGAAGTGAATTTGGTACAGCAAGTGGGTGTATGTGCCCCTTTCTGACCTGTATCAGTTCAAACAATAAATACGTGAATTTTCACTCAGATAGTATATGCACGTGTAGATACATTATAATTAAAGTCCATATGATTTCGTGGTTTGCGCTCACCATTAACTGAGATGACCAGAGCCAGAAGAGCTAAAAGAGTTGCTAGTGTTCTCATGGTTACAGAGACGCAGCTGATGATCACAGAGATGCGGCTGAAGAAAGGAGATGTTCTTTGTGAATGCTGAAGATGAGATGACTGCAGTGCAGAGGTTGATCTCTTATATAGAGGATACAGTCAAAGTGGAAGACTCTGACACATTCCACTGACCTTTGCCTTCTTCGAATTCAGTGTTCTGCATTTGTGTCACTTCCTCTTTTTTAAGCACACCACCGTACACTGTTTTTGTGGAAGACCACTTCCAGAAATATAGATGCAACATTCAAAAATAAATAAATAAATACAACATTCTCATTCACTATTTCACACACACACACACACACACACACTCCCAGGGCTGGACTTGGACCAAAAAATGGCCCTGGCATTTTGGGCCATGGCAGCCCACCATGATTATTTATCATACGACATAGGCCTACCAGAGGATTATGCACAAAACCCTACAGGCTAGGCCTACTATTAAATATTTTAAGTCTGACTGAACAAAATGAGTTCAGTAATAATCTTCTGTGTTGAGCATTTGCACACTTTTAGCCTGCAATTTCTCCAGGTACTATTTAGTGAAGATGTATGAACATCCCAAAACATTTTCATTGTTAATCCCAGGGGCTATCATCATTCTGTCTCATTCAGTGTCTTTCTGACTGTGTGGGTGTGCAGCCTAGGTGTGGATCCGCCTGTCTGCGCAAAGAAATTTGATAGATTTGTTTGTTGTACTGCATCAAGATTGACAACAATTTCGACCAATCATAACTGAGTTCAGATGTCAGAAGGTTGAGGGCGTTCTGAAGCCGTCCACTCGTTAATTTGTTGTGAATAACTTATTTAAGTTTTCGTCAACAATCGAATAGTGCAGTGTAAAATGCAGGTGGCTTATTTGCTACTGATACTGGTTACACACAAACACTCAATCCAAGCCAATCCAGAGACACCGCACACATACACACACAGAGACACACACACACACAGCCCTCTGCCCTCCCTACATGGAAAGTCCCTCTTCATTCTGTCCAGCCTGGGGTAGCTGGTATCTATTCCACAGACATGAAAAATTCTGTATCCGTGTATGTACCAGTATCAGGGCATATACAGGAGAATGCAGGACTGACATATTAATGTGCAACACCAAAGATTACTCAATTGTACAGTACTGTATTAACCATCAATGTAAAACTCATCAACAAGGAAAGGCTTGGGTATAAAAGGGGACCCAATCAGAGCTGGAGCGGACCTGCACCAAGCGGGACCAATCAGAGCTGGAGTGGACCTGCACCAAGCGGGACCAATCAGAGCTGGAGCGGACCTGCACCAAGCGGGACCAATCAGAGCTGGAGCAGACCTGCACCAGGCAGGACCAATCAGAGCTGGAGCGGACCTGCACGAAGCGGGACCAAGATGTGCATGTACAGTGCAATGGCACCAGTTATTTTTATAGTCTACAGGTCACAGGTGCAACTCAGCTACTACTTAACAGCTGAGACACAAATAGGAGGATCCAAGGGCACCAATAGATGTAGCCAAAGTAAAGTGAAATGGTATTATTTAGGCAGCCATAGGGACACTGCAAAAAATGCTATTTCAAAAACAAGAAAAAATGAACTCTTTTAGGAAAAATGTACTGATTTTATGAGATTTCTTGAAACAGAAAAAAAAACAAGAAGTCTTTTAAAGAAAATATTGCTTGTTTTAAGTATTCACAGAAAGATATTTAAACAAATAATAGGAATAATTTTCTTATTTTTGAAATTTAGTGTTCAGAAACTAGCTAAATTTGCTCACAACTAGTCAATAAAAGGATGAAAACAAGACACATGTACTTGGATCTAGGACAACAATGCTAATTCAAGCAAGCACAGATAGTCTCCCACCCAGTTCCTGACCAGACACTATGCTGCTGAGTTTCTGAATTGTGTTGTGCTGCTTACCTTTGCTTACCTTTGTGTGCCACCATGATTATAACTATGGAGATCAAATACTATATGTCTCTGTGGCAACTGTTTGGAGGCCTCAAAGTAATTCTAGCACAATTTCTTTCCAATGTTTTTGCTCCATCTGCCATCAACCATCTAGCACCACCAATGGGTGAAAGCTGAAGCTGCATCCATAAATAACTTGAACCATACACCCAATTTTCAGAAATGATTTTCCAAGTCTGTCCTTCATAAAATTCAGTAGAAAGAGTCTTTCCGACCACATGACATAAAGGTTACCTATTGGTGTTTTATTTTTCCAGAGGGCTCAACCAAGACAGCTAATCAAAATAGGCAGCAAGGCCATCAAACAGTATATGGGCTCATATCTCAAGATCAGATCCAAACCACTGAATTGTTTCACATTTGACAGAATATTACTTCAGTACATGGTATTTTTATTGTGTAACATAGGAAGCACCCAACAGCCATGGATGTTGCAAATCTGTCTGATTGGATCCAAAGAGAGAACTTTCTCGTTCTTATCTGTCGTCTTTACTTTGCCTGGAAGGCTCTGAAAAGCCTCTCTCTGTCCTTTCTGGGACAGATATATGTGAATCATTTGCAGGGGAAAGTAAATATCAGGTTAACAGGTGACTGGCTCCTGTGACAGGTGAATGCTTACAGTGCAGATGATATAAGCCCACTAATAGAGAGTGCAGTGATATTCTCAGAAAAAGCGGGGGTGGGTAGAGGGTCCTAGTCACAGTCTGTGGAATCTGTGGAGATGTTCTTGATAAAACAGAAAGGGAAGTGAGAGAAAAGAAAAAGGGAACTCAATGCTTGTGATCTCATCCCAGTTTTCTAAATTCCAATTCTGCCTATAGGGAATGCCGTCATGCAGTCACGTTGGCAGATGTTTTTGTTGAGATGTGAAATATAGGGACTTTCTCAGACTGCTGAATCCCACAGGCTAAACTATCTATATTTGCTTGCCAGTTGCCACTACCATGCAATCAATGATCACTTATGCTGGCCGAAACAATCAACTTATTCCTCATAAAAAGGGTGTGTTGTACGTCTGAACTGCCTCAAAGCCATTGTGTAGGTATTAGACATTGATTGAGGAAAGAAAATATGCCTTATAGGCGTATCTATCATTGAAAGAAGTTTTTTCCTCCGAATGATGTCTATTTTAATGACATCTCCTTTTTCTCTGTATTGATTCCAGGTTTCACACAAAAACAGGGAAAAACTTGTGTCAACCCAAACCTTATCTGGGTGAAGAGGATTGTCATGAAGTAAGACTAAAAGGCAGGTGTTGCTCCAACCACTCAATGAAGGAATCCTCACATGGTCGTCTCAGGAGAATTCTCATGAGGACTTATCTGCATTGACAGATGTCAGTTAATAGGCTACTATTAGCCATGAAGCCATACCTCAGTTTTGGCCATGTTGGTATTTCCACAGATGTTATGAAAGTGAACTAGAAATGGTCCAATTAATACATGATTGTATCTGAAACTATATGAATAATTCAATGTTGTTAAATTGATATCATGCTACAGTTCATTGGATAGCAGAAATACAATCACAATAAGCAGCTATAAGTTAGTGGCGGTATCACTTTGGGGGGAAAAAAAATCAAATCAAAAAACAAAACAGTTCATAGCAGCATCACGACACCTGCCATTTAGGGTATCTAAACCCATCTGAGAAGAAGACTGCAAAAATTGTTTTTTCACATTCTATATATTTTCCTCACCTGATGCACCAAACGCTTTCACATCGTTTCACTTTGTTCAAACCGTCTGGAACCCATCCATTGAAATACGTTTGGGAATTGAATCTCAATCACCCGATGCCCCACCATGTGTGTTAGCACACAAATACATCCAACCAGCTGCTGGTCAAGATAAGGCTGCCTTCAGATCGTGCAAAGATTATTCAAGATTCAAAAAAACTTTGTTTATCACAAAGCGATAGAACATTTTCTTGGGTTATAGACTGGGAATAGGGTCAGGGGAGAAGGTTGTTTGTCATGCATTTAGCAGTCATAATGAAAGATTTCTTGTAAGTTGTGGTTCTGGTCAGAGGCACTCTAAAATGTCTGCCTGATGGGAGCAGCAGTTTGATGGATCTTCAATGATGGAGTCTGCCCTTCTTTTCACTGCATGACTTTAGAGTTCTGCCAGTTGGGTTTGAAAAAGTAGTGATTTTAGTTGCATGCTTGATGATTCTTGAGAGTTTGTCCTTTCTCCTCACTCTCAAAAGTTATACTAGGATGTAATGTTGAAAGTAATGACTAAATCAGTGAATGGTATACCACAGTTAAAATATCCTATCTGACACTGAATCATGGTATCTAGACAATGCATTGTAGCTGCTTTCTAGTGTTTACAACATGGACATCATGGCGTTGAGCTCTGCAGCCACCCTCATGTACTGCAGTGAACTGAGGTGAGTGCCACAGGCCTGAAATCATTTATGGCTTTGGCATAGGACTCTTTAGTGAGGTGACCAGACCTTTGAGATGAAAATCGGACATTTCCCTGAATTCTGACTTCTGACTTTCCCATTTCTACAGTCAATATCATTCAAATAAGTAAGTAATGTTTTAGCTTAAAAATTGGGGACTAAATGGCTTTTCTGGTATTTTAACAGTGACAGACCACCAAAATTGGGGACTCAGGTCACCCTACTCTTTTGGTACAGGGATGGTGGTTGTTGCCTTCCATGCTCTTGGAACAAAGTTGCATGGTACCCAGAAAGAGCAAGTTACCACACCGCACAGCTGAACTGCAATTCAGTATATAGTCTTTGAGTCCATCTGGTCCAGGATCTTGGATGTACAGTAGTTTGAAGAGGATGTAAGCCACTTCCAGCTCCTTTGCACTGATGCAGTTGCAGGGGCACCTTGGCCACTGTCTATTCCTCCACTTGATCATTCCTGTTAAATCTTGCATGAAAGACATTGAGGACCTAGGATCTGGGCATGACTGCATGACTGTAGCTACTTTTATCATTATTAAAGGGAAATTACCTTGATGTGAGGGATAATGAACAACATGGTGTTCATCCTTCAGAAAATAATGCATGTTTGAGGTAAATATACGGTCACAACGTGAAACAGATGAGTGACAGTTCACTGAGGCCTCACAACAAGTTTGTCGAATTGATGCAATACAGCCAGAAAGTGGAACTAGGCCTACTTTGTAGATGTGCAAGTATAAGGAAATAATGCTTGTTCTAAAAAAGGAATTTTACCCAGGCAGTGATACGTATAAGTAAGGGACAATAAACAACATGGGACAATGAGTGACTGTGCAAGATAAGATAAGAAAAAATACTTTATTGTCATTTTCCATGCATGTATAATGAGATTAAGGTGCAGTCAAGATGTGGACTCATAAAAGAATAAAAATGACTAGACTAATTGACTACAATCATTCACTGACCACAACAAAATATCACACACACATCAGTGTATGCCAGACCAATACCAAAGTCCAATAAAATGTCTGTTATCAGATGGTTGCTCCACTGTTCTGTGTGGTTATGGCTGTGGGGTTCAAACTGTTTCTGAAATGTGTGGTCCTTGTTTTGATAGATCTGCATCTTCTGCCAGATGGCAACAGTTCAAAAAGGAGGTGGGCAGTGTGGGAAGGGTGATTTCTGCAGACAGCAAGAAGGGAAGCTGTTGGTTAGGGCTGGTAGTTCAGGGTTTGTGATGCGTTGTGCGGTTTTTATAATTCTCTGTAGAGACTTTTTGCTTCTTGTCTGCTGCAGAGTAACTCCCGTACCACGTCACATCAGGGTACTCTCAATGGTGCAGTGGTAATGAGACACAAGCAAGAGCAATGACTATATGCATGCATCAAAAAATAAGCAATCAACAGGTTTAATTCTTTTTTAGGTTAATGGTAGACCCTATGTGCCTAAATTATGAACAGATGAGCATTCATCTTCAATGCAAACTTAAAAAGACATGAAACGTTTCATATTCTGTGCCGGCCACGATGTGATGGCTTATTTGGGCTTCAGAACCATGGATAAGGTCCGATCACGCGAACATGTCAGAGGATTGGCAGAGGAACATTAGCCTAATGGGATCGGTCTGTAAAACGTAACAATAATGATTTCACATGTCATAAAATATGATTTCACATGTTATGTCAAAGTAACTAATTATAAAACGAAATAAACAGTTTGCTCTGATGTCGGATTTCATGTGGCCTTTTCGGTTTACCTGTTGGCGCGTCATCTGCAGCTTGTCGTCCTTCTTTTATCCACATCTCTGCGAACCTCTGCGCAGGGAACGAACACACGCCTGGCCCAATAACAGCGATGTATGACTTAGTCTTTTTTGTACTGGTCCTGTGAGGTTGGACGACATGCTGCTCTGAACGCGTTTCATTTTCCCTCGTTTTTTATTCGTAGTATTAGTAGAATGCAGAAACAGTGTATTTATGTGCACGTGTTATGTGGACGTTCGCGAACAACGAGATTACCGACAATTCGGGTTAGGTTGAAAGTTAGTACGTTACCAACAATGTAGATCATAGCTGTGTAAGAAACTGTCACAACCTGATTTCAATTTCAATCATTTTTTTTAATTATTGACGGGGTTTTATCTCCCCGAGGATAAAATTCATTCAGCAGAGGTAAAAGCCAGAGGGGGGATGATCCCCCCCCTACAAATCGGACCCTGTATATATATATATATATATATATATATAGAGAGAGAGAGAGAGAGAGAGAGAGAGAGAGAGAGAGAGAGAGAGAGGAGGTGGTGTGAAAGGTTTATCTTCCCGAGGATTCTCAGGCAGTATAACCACTGCTGGGCCGTTTTCACCAGCATGTTGGTGGTGTTTACAGTCCATCTGAGATCCTCAGTGATGTTGGTGCTAAGGAATCTGAAACTTGTCACTCTCTCCACCTCTTCGCCGTTGATGCACAGTGGTGTGTGAGCATCTTTTTTTTACCGCTTGCCTTATCTGAAGACATCATTTATTCAAATTCATTTAGGCCTATCTTTTCACACCTCATGACTCCCAACAAGGTCAAGCTGTATTTGTGCTCTGTGTGGTTTAAATTACTAACATAGCTACTTCTAAGAAGAGAAAAAGAGAGAAGTGAAACCCAGACAATTCCTCTTTATCTCCTCGAACACAAACATTATCTTGCTTACAAGCTATTCTGTGTGAAGACACAGAGTCTGTAGTGAATTTCCCAGTGTTGTTTTAGTCATTGAAGCAACACTAAGCTTCACCACTATCTGAGTTGTCTTATTTACCAGATTTGCTTTGATATCCTCTTCAAATTATTTTGGATGTCACACAGTCATAAGAAGGGCAGGTAAACACAAGTATTATCCCCACAATCATCCCCAATGTGCTTATACAATTTTAAGTGCAGGTAAACCAAAATAAAAGAAAACCTATACAACAGCATGACACTGCTGGCTGTATTGTCATAAAGCATACTAGCAGTGCCAATAAGCCTCTGAAAAGTGTTTGAAAAGTTTGCATTTTAGAATGATTCCACCCTTTTGTGGGGTCATGGGACCCTCAGAGGTTGTGGTGCACCTCACAAGTCTGGTTGCTTACAGAGTATTAGTCATTCTGAGAAGTGATTTAGTTGAGGCCTAGTACATCTGTGACGCAAATGATCTAGCCTATAGGCTAAGCATACTATCAACTTGAATTAGTCTATGCAGTCTTTCTCTAGGCTACAACTAAATGTGTAGGCCTACAATACAGATTTTGTGTTGGAAAATAGTTTTGTTTGAAGAAGTTACATTAAGGTGGTCTGCTCTTACTGCAATTCCAGTCATTAATTAGCCCTTCATCACTTGCAGTCAGGCAGTCAGATTTATAATATGCACTAGCTATGAGAAAATTATCAATTTGTGAGTACAAGGAACATTTCTACTTACAAGAGGAACATACAAGAGGTCGAAACGAAATCTACGTGGTGAAAATGTTCCAAGAACGATATTTTTGTCCGTGTAATGTTTTGTGCTGAGCAGAGGCTTTAATTACATTAAATGCAAATTCTCCAATTATTTGGCTGCAATATCCCCATCTCCACTAGAGGGAACGAACATGCCAATCCATTTTCAGTTGCTTGTTGCATGCAGCGACACACATTTCGAGATGTTCAAGCAATGGGTAATAAAAATATTGGGCGAACAATGTCAGTCTTAGTATACGTACTTCAGGTGTCAAGTATTCGACTGTGTCGGACGATTCACAAAATCAGCTCACACACACGGTGGCTCACACGTTTCAGGCGAAATCTAAGACACCAAAACACTTTTCACAAGTCAGGGCTAGGGTCCTTCATCGTAGTTCCTGTCGCATGATCACCTGACACAACTGTTTATATCCGCATGAAATTTGTCTTCTGGAAGAGAGAAGATGATTAAAGCTATTTTAATTTTCAACAACCATGGAAAACCACGCCTTATCCGGTTTTATCAATACTTCGTAAGCCCATCTACGTTTCATAATTAAAATAAAACAAGATTGGACTCAGTTCATGGGTTTAGAGTTGATTTAGCTTTAGCTAATACCCACAGACCAAGCTAACTCTGGCTTTCTTTTCATTCATGCCTTTCCATCAGTATTTTGTCAATTCAAAACGTGTATCTCTATTAACTCTCCTCTTAGATACATCTGTTCTTTCTTATTGCCGTGTTGTTATGTCTGCATGTGACGTTAACGTTAGTAGCCTGTTAGCCTATCACAGCTAACGTAAAATCTGCGGCCATGGAGCTAACGTTAACCTAGCCTGTTACTTTACATCGAGGGGAGGACATTTTGGCATTTTTTTTTTAAACCTTTTTTTTTTCGTTTTCAACCATAAGGGACTTTATGTCGATTATCTTGGGCTAGGTCTGTAAATAGCTGCATATGCCTACAAAACAAGCTATTAACGTCGTGCACATTTCCTATTTCTCTTCAACAGGCAGAAGATATGCAACAACAGATTATCAGAGAGACATTTCATCTGGTATCTAAGAGAGATGACAATGTCTGCAATTTCTTAGAAGGAGGAAGGTAATTGGTTAGTCTGCTTTGTAGTAGAGTGCTGGAAGTTTTGTAACATCTTGGTTGGGGCTAACTTATCTTGTTGTTGGCAGTGTGAAGCATTCCTGTCTGACGGTCTGTCATTCTTCTCACTTTCAGTTTAATAGGTGGTTCAGACTACAAACTGATTTACAGACATTACGCTACTCTTTACTTTGTGTTCTGTGTGGATTCCTCTGAAAGTGAGCTGGGAATTTTGGATCTTATACAGGTAAGGCCAACTCTGAAGTGATCGTGGCATTTATGTGTATGTTTTGCACACAGAACATCTAACATTAGTGAAAGCACCAGAGGGTTGTAAGGTAAAGATGCAAGTGGCTATGGGATAAGGTGTTTATTGCATCTAGTACTGCATAAATGTCTAGTCCAAGTCAGTGACTATTAGGATGGTGTTCAAATCTTTCTGAAATTACACACAGTCTCTTAGTTTTTCTTTGTCTTCTATCAGTTTTCTTTGTCCAATCTAAAATAATTAAGCAAAAAGACCAAAAGTATTTCCATCTGAAATCAGTAGAAGTAAACTGTAAAAACAGTAGAATGTCAAGGTAAAGTTGCAAGTTGCAGGGAAGATGTAAACAATATAAACAATGGTATGTTTATGGCAACTGTAGAAGTTGCCCTTTATTTTAGTTGTAAAGAGTTTATAAATGTTGCAATACGTTGTGCTGTATGTACATTGGCAAAGCCTCTCTACTGATGCTTTAAAAGTTGTGAAAGTGAAATTAGCACCGTGGGGTTTTAGCTCACTTGCATACTCGCTGGCTAGCCCAGTGTCTGTGGTGCTGCAGGTCACGGGGTTGGGACTGGGTGAGTGCAGGGTTGAGCCTTGAGGTACAACTTGGGCCACATTATTATCAGCTTCTCAGTGCTGTGCTGAATGACTGATTATCCTCCATCCTAAGCCAGTGGTAAAAGAAACATGGTGTCATGAAGTCATAAGGAACAGGTTTTATTTTTAAATATAAAACCCAGGAATCCAGTGCTGATCATATTGTTTGAGGAAAGCCCTTATAATTGTAACAGAGACATGCAAACTGAATTCATCAGGGTGGAGGTTGGATTCCTTGCTAGCCTTGGTAAATTCAGATCGCACCTCAATCAAGACTGAGAGAGCGGGTCTGGAGTCAGCTCATCACTGCCTTCACAGGGGTGTAACCAGAGTGAATTTAAAGGGAAAATCTGCCATAAATCAGCCTATATGAACCTGCTGCCCAAACTCATCAAGTGCTGTAGTTCGGAAGAGGAACAAGAAAATGTATTACAGTGAGGACCAAATAGTGAAACAGTATTTTACACTAACTAATGAGACTAATGAAACTAATTAGTTTTCTGTGCCCCTTTCAGTTGTGGTTAGCTGCCAGTTCGCAAATTTGGTTTATGTCGTACCGAATTTTCTTGCTTCTCTTCCCACTGACAGCAGTCAGTGTGCTCAAGCAAGAGGGATATGGGCTGATTTACATCAGACTTTTCCGTTGAATTAAATCTAATAAAGTCTTGCCAAATCTGTGTGCAAGTGCAGCAAATATTTAGTAAATGGAGGTTTAGAATGGGACTGTTTCCAGAGGAAAATGCACGTCCATTAACTAGACCACCAACAGGATTTTAAAAAATGCTGTTAATTGACCATGCAGTGAGATGAGATTAACATGGGCAATTTTAAAAAATTTAACATAATTCAAAATATTATGATGGTTCTGCAATAGTAATTGCCACTATTACAGCAGACACGTCATGACTAAATAGTCCAGAAGTCATTTTTTTTAAATTAGGAATTTATGGCCAATTTTAGAACTTGCTCAGTGAAAAAATACAAAAGATTAATCTGATTTTGGAACAGCACAGTATGTTGTGTAAGTAAGCAAAAGCAAATGCACATGGTGCTTTTGAGGTGCTCACAGACGAAAAAACACTCAACAAAGCAAGGAAGCAAAAATCACAGAACACTCAGAACTTCAGTTACTCATTATTCAACCAACGTTTGGGCTGCAGCCTTCATCAGGGTAATTTTCAAACAAACTTGCTAATGTTTGGGCCGTAGCCTTTATCAGGGCTATTTTCAAACAAACCTGGTCATTAAAATATTTTTTTCTATTACATAGGAGTCCCCTAATGAGGCAGGTGTGTATTGCATTAAAGTTCTGAGTGTGCCGTGACTTTTGCTTCTCTCCTGTGGAGCAGTAAGTCATCATAAGAAATTATGTGTGGTCCCTCGGCAGGCTGTGTTTATATCCTTATGGACTGTGGTTGCTGTGGTTACTTTAAGCCTTCCCTCTGTTATTGCAGGTCTTTGTGGAAACTTTGGATAAATGCTTTGAGAATGTTTGTGAGCTGGACCTCATCTTTCACATGGATAAGGTAGGTTGGTGTCACAACACTGGGGGTTTGCCTTCCACAGCAATACTTCACATTCAAACCAAATACCCTACTCTATTTCTAAAAAGCTTTTGAAAATAAATGTTTAGGATGTTTTTTTCCCCGTCTACAAAAATTATACCCATAGCCTGAATGAGGAACTTCAGTGCGGTCTGTCTGTTTCAGAACAGAGCTAATCAATAACAGGTGCATAATGCTGTGCTAAGAGGACAGTGCAGACTGTGGGCTTATCAGTCACAATATGATCTTCATGACCTTGATGATAAGATAACATATCTTCTACTCTACAGAATGGATGAGGCATTTGGAAAGAGGCATTCAAATGTTGTGTAGTTAATATTGTCTATGTTAAGTTTGCTTTGAAATAGCTAGTTGTTTATCTGATGCGTCAGCCAACCTGAGTGAGACAGCCCGCTGGAGTATAGGATATTTATGGCCATATTCAACGCTACTCCCGTCAAGAGTGACTTTCGATCTAAATTATATTTTGATGCAATTACTAATTCTAAAAAATCAAATCAAATCAAATATGTGAATGCCACAATTGGAAGTGTTCATTTGTCGTTGTAATAATGAACTCAATAGATTCATGTTAATTCCCCACCTGATTTCTTGTTGGAATTTGCAAAGGCAGAATGTTCTCTTTGAAAAACTGTACCGTTACCAGTGGTCTGAGTAGGTAGAGGTAGAGTTGAAATGTAACAATATTTGGAATGCTTACAAGGAACAGCAATGGCCCACTTGTTAGGGCCTTGGACGTGTGACCAAAGAGTTGCTGGTTCGATCGAAAAATGTGAATGGTGGAAGTGGTTGAGCATCACTCTCCCATGTCCACATCCACAGCCCTTGAGCAAAGCGCCTAATCTAATTAAGGTTTGGATGGTGTGATGTAAGCCCATGTGAAATCAGTGGAGGCTCTCCAGTAGTGCTTCTGATGCCACCGTTTGAGACTTGCGTCATTCATATAAACTTCAGTCTGATGACAAGGGGTGTGGTCAACAGGTCACTTCAGTCCAGCCCATTTCCAGTGTCACCCCGCTAGATTTTCTGGGACTCCACCACCAGCTCTCAGAACTGAAGAAGCCTTTTGGATAAGAAATTTAAACGACTTTCATCTTCTAAAACATTAGTTCTCAAATTGGGGTCCGGGGATGGCAGGGGGTCCATGAAATAGTTTGCTACAAAATAGTATTTGCATGTAACAGAAGATGGATATAAGCCTGTATGGTCAAACTTGTGCTGCGATTATAATGGGTCCTTGGAAATTTTTCTGCTCCATGGGGGGTCTCTGGTCCATTTGGCTTGGTGGTCACACTTAAAAACCAAGCTACCGATGTAATTTTGCTTCAACAGAAAAGTTTGACTTGTTCATATGCTGAAAGGCCCTTCATTGCCTCAGTGCCAGTGCTTTCATACCATATGTAGAATTTGCTACACAGTTTTGACCAAAGCAACCTGCTTGCTTCATAACTAGTTAAAAGATAGTTTAAAAGAACATTAATAATAATAATGGCATAGTAATACTGTAATACAGAGTAAGACAGAGTTTTTTTTCTTAAATCTTAATCTATAGAAGGAAATGATAAAAACTAAATTGTGAAAAAATGTTAATTGCAGGGAAGATGTAAACAGGGCCCTATTACATTTGTTTTGTTTTTTTCTCAAATTCAGTTTTGTTTTATTTTTTCTCAAATTCAGTTTTTTTTGTCTAATTTATTTTTTGCCGTTTTGGATTTTGAGTCATGTCAGATGTTATTGGGGTCAGAGGTCCCAATTCACATGTTCTCTCACACTTGCGTGAAACGATGTCTTGTCAGGAGGTAGGCTACTGTAGAAATGTTGCACTTAGCACATATAAACAAACTAACGTTGTGAACTTTTGCGATGGTTGTAGGCTAGAGCACAGGAATTTGGCCAGATTCTGCAGATCACAGGCTTGTTGTAAGGGGTTTTGGATAGGAAAATCTGAAAAAAGTTTTTTTAAAAATGTAGATTTAAATGACAACATGCAAAAAAAATGCATTGATCCTACATTTGTAGAAAAAATCTGTTTTCATGTCTGAATTCTGTGATTCTGTCCTATGTAAACAGCATGAACACCAGTGTGTCTACGGCAGCAGCAGGAGACTGCCTTGTCAATGACTGCATCTGTGTATTTACCACATCCATGAAAAAAGGAAGGAAAAAAAAATGGTAGAACCCACCCTTTGATTTGCGGTGCTGTTTGTTTTTCCCCCAAACTGATCGGTGGACCCTATGTTATTCCTGTCATGTCTTCCTTAGGTCCATTACATCCTGCAGGAGGTGGTGATGGGTGGTATGGTGCTGGAAACCAACATGAATGAGATAGTTGCCCAGGTGGAGATGCAGAACCGAATGGAGAAATCAGAGGTGAGTTTTTGGACATGTCTGGGACCCTCTAACCTATGGCTGCATTGTTGCAGAGAAAGACCAATGATCTGTCCAAGAGAGTTCTTGAAAATGATTTCAAATGTAATTAAAAGGAGAGATTCACACAAAATATACTTGGAAGAGAAGAGTTTGTGCATAGAATGGGCACTCCTAAATTTATTGACCGTTTCAAGAGAGATCGATTAGCTGTTCCCACAGGGCTTTCGTTTTAACATTCCATATGTTATCTTAATGTAGAGGAAGTAGTTTAAAAATGAAATAAAATGTTCAAGCAATGTTCAAGCTGATCAAATATCTTCATGTTCATTTTTTCTTCCCCTGTGCTAGGGTGGTTTGTCAGCTGCCCCTGCTCGTGCTGTGTCTGCAGTGAAGAATATGAACCTTCCAGAAATCCCCCGTAACATCAACATTGGTGACATCAACATTAAAGTCCCCAGCCTTTCGCCATTCTGATCAAGATGCCTGCTTGTATTTAACCTATGTTACTCTCACTGAATGTTGCCAGGATATTGCAAGACTGTAAATGTGTCGAAGGTGAGACGAGACCAAGGAATGGATTTTTCTTTTCCTCAGCTGGATCTGTGTGACGCTGTACCAAATGTTTCACATAGATTTCATAGCTGTGAGAGTTGTGGCCCTTTTTCAGTAGTCATGCCAAGGCTTGCAATGTCACTTGTATTTTATTTATTGTTTGGTATAGATACCTTAATCATTTCAGACATTCCAGAACGGACGGCAATGGTAATGGCTGAAGAAGAAGGTGCAGGAAAAAAGGAGAGTTTATTGTACTGTGTCACGTTAAGTCATTTGAGGACCCACAACAGCTGAAGCTCAATGTTGTTCTTCAATCATGGAACACGTCTTCTCATTAAATCATTTGCCAAATGGCTATATCTGCTCTGAGCTTTATTTATTTTTCCTAAAGCTGCATATGCCCCCCCATACACCCACACACACACACACACACACACACACAAACAAAGGATTCACTACCATTATCATTAAAGGAGAAAGGGTGAAACTACTCATCTTGACACAGAACTCCTGTGTGCCTCCTTTGGTATAAATCTCAGCCCTTGCTCACATACTGCCAAATAAGTCTGGTTGTACAGGTAGTCATAGAAGTGTACACAGGCACAGCAACTTTAAAGATGTTTGTGAGCAGTACCATGTGGATGTGACCGAACACGAGCAAAGTTGCTCTAGGGAGACTGGCCCTGAACAATTGGTGGCTGACAAAAGTAAGTTGCTTTGGATAAAAGCGTCTGCTAAATACATAAATGTAATGTAAACAATGAAATGTGAAGATTTGTTGCACCTGAATACAATAAATCTTCACATTTCATGTAGTCATTCACTTACAAATGCCTGGCATTTTGTTGGTGTTTTGGATGTGACAGAAAAGTCCTATGGAATAGCCCTCACCACCTGCACTTTGCACTAATCTGTTACACAGTACAGATACTTGTTGCTCATGCTTTAGTCTTGAACTGCTTTGGCTACCACAGCTTTTCCCACTCTATCATTGCTGTTGATGGAGTAAAGCTGGGGTCACTGACTGAAATATACAAAGTCACAGCTGTTTTTGGTTTCAAACACTCCTGAGCTGCTCCTTTGCCTCCAAACTGTCACCGTCATTGCAAATGATTTATCAGATCTGTGTGCTGAATCTCTTGTGTGGAACAATCTTAACATCTGATAGCGGTGCTGAGGTACACTGTAGTCAAAGGGCAGATGTTATCACTTGAAATCTGCAGCGTCACAATGGTGGGAAGAACTCATAAAGTCCTCTACACTCGCTGTTTTTACAGAGTGTGATGGTGACAGAGTCAGTGGGTGTTGATATTTTGTCATCTTAACCTGGAACTTCAGCGAATTTGATCACCTCCCTATTTTGATGAAGCCTTAGATCCATTAAAGCCTCCTCAGTCTTTGCATTTACAGTGACTAAAGGAAAGTGTTGAATCATCAAACACAGCATTAGTTGTCATACTTCTTGCGGGAAGGCTGGACATAGAGTCACTTTTTCTATTTTATAATGCATGTCGTAAACTCTTATAGCACGTGTTATCGCGCATATAAAAGGAAATTATCAAAGCTGATAGTGCGCAACAATGCTTTAGCCCCACCTTGGACTTTTACAACCCTGATTGTTTATGGACTCTGCAGATGGACTGATCAGGAGTCTGTTTCTGTTTAGGATGACAGAACAATGCACCAAAAAAATGCAAATAAAAGATTTTTTTAGAAACAGTGTTTGGTCTGCTCAAAGGTTACTATTATTTCAATTAAACCCAAACAAAATCCCCAGAGTTTTGAATGGTATTGGTCCATCCTGAACAGCACTGGTATTCTTCACTTTTGTTGTGGCTTTGGTTGTTCACCATTGATGTGCTGGCTGGTTACTCTTTCATCGATATAAAGATGTGATGCTGTGGGTTCTTATAAGGTTAATATAAAACCTCACTGTGATGGGAATTTGTCAGAAAGAGTTTTCACACAGCAGGGATGGTTTTGTGTCTTTGTGTGTGTCTGTGTGAGTGTGTGAGAGAGCAAGAGAGAGAGAGAAAGTGTGTTTGCTCACTTTCCAGAGTCACACTTTACTGAAAAGTTTTTTTAGGCTTCAAAATATGGAAAGTTGGGCTGTATGAAATAAGAGCAAAGGGTAACACCCCGTAACAGGGCTGATGTACAGTTCATTGTGTGGATAAACTGGACAAGAACATATCATTGAAATTCTCTGCCAGAGAGTTGACCGCTGTGTAGCCTTGAGATAGACCGTCAAAGAGCACTTGTGCAGTTATCCTTGTTTGTGATTAACAGTTTATCATTCACAGACAGAAGGGTATAACGAGTTTAACAAGCTATCTGTAAAATTTTATGGTTTGAAGTTGCCACATACAGTCCATTTTCATTGTAAATACGTTGTGATCTGGATTGCACATTTCCATCTGAAACTTATGTAAAGAAAGACATCAACAAAGAGTCATTATCCTCTGTGAACACAGCAAGCTTAGACAGAGGAAAGGCAAAAATTTTTTGTGTTCCTTTCAGAGATATGGTCTTTATGATGTTTAACATTGCTGACTTTTACATACAACAAAAAATATTTAAAACACAAAATCTGTTAAGATGTTTCAAAATGATTTCAAATGATTTCAATTTCATTTCAATGATTTCAAAATTTTTTTCATTTTGAGATTTACACCAGTTCATCGTACTCTAGTACACAGGAATAGCCATGGAACCTGTAAACGCATCATTTTGTCATTGCCTTGAAATCACTGACCTGTAAAAAGTTCTAGAATCCTCTCTTGTACACAAAGTCAAGTCACCCACTCCGCAGCCTCCTCCACTCATATGTTAATGTTTAGCTGTGAGGGGAGGGGAGTCATGCACAGTATAAAAACAGTGAGAGGAGGTTGGCTAGTTCTTCTTGTCCTTAACGGCTTCAGCAGCAAGCCATGGCGAAAGGAGGGTTCTTTATCAGCAAGACACTCGGGGTGGTGGGTATAGTCCTGGGTGCGGCGGCCGTTGCCACCATCATTGCCCTCTCAGTGGTCTATAGCCAGGAGAAGGCCAAGAACGTTGAGGTGGGGCCCACCTCCCCTACCACCACCACAAAGGCGCCCGAAACCACCCCAGCCCTCAACGAGCCATGGCACAAGTATCGCCTGCCAGATACCCTGCTGCCCGAGAGCTACGAGGTCATCCTGTGGCCGCGGCTGGAGAAGAACAAACAAGACCTGTACATCTTCACCGGCTCCTCCGAGGTCACCATCAGGTGTGTGAAGGACACTGACCTCATCCTCATCCACTCCAACAAACTCAACCTCACCTCGGTTTCTGGCAATCTGGCCACGCTGACTGCCGTGGATGGCTCAGCTCCCCCAGGCATCAAGGACTCTTGGCTCGAGGTGCGGACCCAGTTCCTGGTGGTGAGGCTGAATGGGAATCTGAAGTCTGGCCACCGCTATGTGCTGCGTACAGAGTTTACAGGGGAGCTGGCTGACGACCTTGGAGGCTTCTACAGGAGTGTCTATATGGAAGATGAAAAGGAGAAGTGAGTCACGAATCACAAGTTATTACAATGCATTTCACTTCATCTGCAGCTCAGTTAATACATTTAATCAAAAGGTGATATTAACTTGACTGGACCAAAAGAAATTGCTTTTACTCCGAGCACTTGGTTAACTCAGTATTCCGATTGAAATAAAAAAATTACATAATTTACTGGCTAATATTTATAATTTGTAGGCATAAACGATATGTGCATGTTGGTGTCTTCTATTTTTTCTAACATTTAAGGTACAGTGTATTTAAGTCAAGTATACAGAGATATGTTTAGTATTGCTGTACCAGTGACAATAGGAAGCATTGGGCCTTTTTTTGCACCAATCAGGGTGGTGGCTACGACCCAGATGCAGCCCACGGATGCAAGGAAGGCCTTCCCCTGCTTTGATGAGCCAGCCATGAAAGCTATCTTCAACATCACCCTCATCCACCCACGCGGTACCGTGGGCCTGTCCAATGGCATGGACATTGGTTAGTTAGTGTTAAAACATGCATCGCAAGCTGTCATCTATGAAGTGTATCCCTGTCCAAAGTGAATCTTTAGGTCTGGTGCAGAGAAGCAAAGAAGCAGTAGTATCATGGCCCAATTTGAATTATTCAGCCCTATAGCTCACTGTCACTTTCCTACCCTTTGTGTATTAAACTGACCACATGCTATACAATATTTCAGCAAATTGTGATTTTGAATGACTGAATTTGATGAACCAGATACTTTCAAAATGCTAATAAATCCTTTTTTTTTTCAGAGACTGTGAACATAACTCATGAAGGCATGGAGGTCACCAGGACCAAATTTGCTCCAACACCAGTCATGTCAACCTATCTGTTGGCATTCATTGTCAGTGACTACGATTACATTGGAAAGATGGAAGGAGATGTTTTGGTAATCTTGTATTTCTCTTCTGCACGCTCATGACACTACAAGTTCAGTGTGTGTTCAGTGAGTTCACCTCCATGCGGATGTGTGTGTTTTTTTACTCTTGTAAAGGGAAGTTGACACATGCCAAATAAACCTGACAAGGTGCTGGTCATGGTAGCAATAATTCAAGTCTTAAAATAGGGCACAGGCCGAAACGTTGTCCCCCTCAATAAATAGAAGCATTAAGTAAGAGTGTTCGGTCTCCTTCTATTCACTGTGTTGTTTAAACTTTGTCCTGAGCTGCATTCCCAGAGCTGAAGGAATTTCTCTGCCCTCTTTCAGATTCGGATCTTTGCTCGCAGAAAGGCCATCGCTGCAGGACAGGGAGAATACGCCCTTAATGTGACTGGACCTATCCTGAAATTCTTTGAGAACTATTACAGTGCCAGCTATCCACTCAAGAAATCAGGTGAGAGGGTTCACACCCTAAAGGATTCATTTTACTAAGAACTTACTAAGGAGGATATGATTGAGCCTTTTACACTGTGTCAAAATATTAGAATTGTACAATTATAGCTTATAAGTCAGAGAGGTAATAACAGAATAACATTTTTAGTAGCCTCTTAAAATTCATTAGTCAGCTGTGCTACAGTCTCTGCAATTATGAATGCTTACTTGTTCTCTGTGTGTAATCCAGTTAGCAATTTCATCATATAATCTGACCTCTTGTTAAATATAATCTCACAGATCAGATTGCCCTGCCAGACTTTAACGCTGGAGCCATGGAGAACTGGGGTCTGATCACGTACAGGGAGACAGCCCTGCTCTACGACCCCAGCTTCTCCTCCAATGCCAATAAGGAGAGGATTGCCACCATCATTGCTCACGAACTTGCCCACATGGTATGTGGCTTATATGCCAGTTTGTTGGAATTGAAATAGCTGTAGAAGCTTACAGGACACACTTCTCACTGTTTTGCATACTCGCACGCACGCACGCACGCACGCACACACACACACACACACGCGCACACACACACACACACACAACAGTAGAGAGGTCACTGTTTGGCATGCATATACTGCATATTTGTGCTTGTTTACAGACACACACACAAACACACACACACACGTGCACACACACACACGCACACACACACACAACAGTAGAGAGGTCACTGTTTGGCATGCATATACTGTATATTTGTGCTTGCTTACAGACACACACAAACACACACACACACAACCGTAGAGAGGTCACTGTTTGGCATGCATATACTGCATATTTGTGCTTGCTTACAGACACACACACACAAACACATACACACACACACTACAGTAGAAAGGTCACTGTTTGGCATGCATATACTGCATATTTGTGCTTGCTTACACACACACACACACACACACGGAAATCTCATGTTCACAAGCAACATTTAATATTTCTCTATTGCAGTGGTTTGGAAACCTTGTGACTCTTAGGTGGTGGAATGACCTGTGGTTGAATGAAGGCTTTGCATCCTATGTAGAGTACCTGGGTGCTGACTATGCTGAAAAAGACTGGGGGGTTGTAAGTACTCCAATCACATCCAAGTGTTTGTCCGAGCTCTTGTGACCACGTCACGCACGTGACCACGTATGCAACTCATAATGACTTCATAAGAATTTACCATATTAGACTCACATTAGAGTCTTGTATCAAGAAACAGATCAGTGGGTTTGTTTATCTACTGAGATTCGTACATCTGTGAAGAGAGAGAGGGTGTTTTGCTTCAGTGAGTCCCCTCCCCTCTGCAGAAAGACCTGATAGTCCTGGGTGATGTGCACCGAGTGTTTGCAGTGGACGCCCTGGCTTCTTCACACCCCTTATCCTCCAAAGAGGAGGAGATTCAGAGACCAGAGCAGATCAGCGAGCTCTTTGATGCCATCTCCTATAGCAAGGTAGACACACACTTGCATGCGCACACACACACACAAATATGCACAGAGGTACACACACACATGCTGCATCCTAACTGGGACAAATGGAACTTCATTGATATTTGTATTTGTATTTTACAGGGGGCCTCTGTTCTCAGAATGCTGTCAAGCTTCCTTACCGAACCAGTCTTTGCCAAGGGCCTCAGTGTAAGAGTCACTCACAGATCACATTTAATTTTTAAGATGTTAGCGTGGATTAGGCCTGTAGCACTGCAGTTTGCATGGATTAGACCAATAGCGCTGCTGATGGCGTGGATTAGGCCTATAGCACAGTTGATGGTGTGGATTAGACCTATAGCACTTCTGATAGTGTGGATTAGACTGCTGACAGCGTCTGGCATCATTCTGTTGCTCCACATGTCTGAAATCTCCCAAAACTCTTATCCCCATCTGTTTGTGCCCGCAGACATACCTCAACCAGTTTGCCTTCAAAAACACTGTCTACACAGACCTATGGGACCACCTGCAAACTGTAAGTGATGCGCTATTTGCCATCTTAAATCAGTCAGTGTCAATTGACTGATTTATGACAATTAATGATAATTATGACAACTAATGCTGAAATTTATTACAAGATTATTTTGATTGCTGTAACTGTTTGTTATCTTGACGGGAGTGCAATTTCTTCAAGAAAAACAGTGATATTAAAGAACAGATATATAATCACATAATGAGTCACTTATGAGGTGACTTGATGGTTGTTCAGATCTCGTTAACTGATTAGTCATTGTCTTGGAAAACAAAGGTATTTAATTTTATAGGCAGAACAGCGTTCATCCCAAGAGTTTTTTGTGAGGGAGAAAACTGTTTGCTTTTGTAGTTTTTGCTGCTGAGACCTTCATGCTTTGCTTCCTCCAACTGTCAACCCTAAGAGAGATTTTTTGGTTCTGCAGGCTGTTACGGAGACTGGTACCGTTTTGCCAGCCTCAGTCCATGACATCATGAACCGCTGGGTCCTCCAGATGGGCTTCCCTGTGGTTTCCATAGATACGACCACTGGAACTGTATCCCAGCAACACTTCCTGCTGGACCCCGACTCTGTGGTGGACAGACCATCTGAGTTCAAGTATGTGAAAAGATGGCGATTCAGACAATAATGACTTACTTTCATATATTGTTTTGTGACTGTGTCCCTTATCCCTCACAGATATGAATGGTATGTACCCATTACATGGCAGAGGAACACCGCACCAGTTCAAGACTACTGGCTGATGAAAAAAACAGGTAACCTCCCCCATTTTTGTACTCTTAATCAATACAAAAGTTAAAGGAGCTATACTAAATGTAACGGCAAAAGTTAAAGGAGCTATAACAGCAAATGCCGTTTTAAATACAGAATTTACAAGCTGTACCCTTGTTGTCAGTGAAGCCAATATTCCTCAGTTCCTCAATCTCTGATGATATATGATGGTCACTTGATGGGTTTATTACAACAGTTTCTGACAAATAGCTCCTTTAATGTAACAGCAGCATGAGAGCAATAAGTGAATTCCCATGTATAGTGCTCCCCATTGATGAGGACATTTTCCAGAATCAAGTCAATAACTAGTTAATAATTAGAGAATTACAGAAGTGTCCAGATGAATAATAGCAGCCTATTTTTAACGATTCCCAGATACGAATAATGATTTTAAATTGACCGGCACCAACGAGTGGGTACTAGCCAACCTCAATGTCACAGGATACTACAGAGTCAAGTATGATGATACAAATTATGACAGGCTTCTCAGTCAACTCACAACTGCTCATGAAGTAAGTAGTTGTAGCCGACAATCAACAAAATACTATCAAATTCTGTTAAAGGGAAATATTGATGGAGTAACACTTTGTTCACTTCTTCTCCAGGTTATCCCAGTGATCAACAGAGCCCAACTTATTGATGATGCTTTCAATCTGGCAAGGTAAGTGATTTAGGTGTAGGTGTGTGTGTGTGTTATTTTAATATTTTATTTCATTTCTTTAACATAAAAAAAAATTAAACCTTTGATATTTGTAGAGCGAAACTCGTGCCAACCACACTAGCACTGAATATGACCAAGTATCTGAACAATGAAAGGGAGTACATGCCCTGGGAGTCTGCTCTGGACAACCTGGACTTCTTCTACCTGATGTTCGATCGCACTGAGATCTACGGCCTCCTGCAGGTTAGATCCATCCTCCAATGGAGTACAGTTCCTCATGAGTAAGCTCTGGATCCACATTCAGTCATTTCTGATGAGGCTTTTAGATACAACACTGGGGTGAATACCAATGTCCACCCTAACTTGTACGCACTAAGCCTTGAACCCTCAAAGTCTTTATATGAATCACCTTCATGACTGAATGATTCATGACAGTTAGACAGCTGCACTCAGTGGGGTCATGCATAGGTCACAGTCAAATGCTGACCTTTGACCTGTAGTGGTAACTACTATTTCACCTTGAACCCAGCAGACAGTGTCCTGTATCTGTTTGGAAGAGGCATTTTTACATACGTTGCTCTTTTTATTTATTTGTGCTGCAAGTCCATTTGCCTAGACCAGGGATTTCCAAGCATGACAATGGCATGGATGTGAAACATTGGTTGATTAGTGCTCTTACTTTGTCCTGCTCACAGACGTACATCATGAAACAAGTGGAGCCTCTCTTTAACCACTTCAGGACCATCACTGAAGACTGGAAAAAAATACCTGATGGCCACACAGACCAGTGGGTGTTCAAATAGTCATTTAGTTCAGTGTGTGGTGTAAAACACTCAGAGATCAGTTCCCTCAGGTCACACTGATAGCTGTTGATTGGCTCTTGCAGGTACAACCAAGTTAATGCCATAAGAATGGCTTGTAGCACGGGGATTAAAAACTGCACTGACCTGGTCACGGGATGGTTCAGCAGCTGGAGGGCCAACCCGCAGAACAACCCGTGAGTCCAACGATCTTTCCTGTTTAATTTCCATTTGATTTGACTTGATTTGACAAAGATTTCTTTCCATCATTGTCCCTGCTGTGTGACAGGCAAGATTTGTGTGCAGAAAAACCGTATCTTATAATAAATCGCCCGCCAATAAAGATGAAGCCACTCCAATGCAGTAATCTGTCATAAGGATCCATGCTGACATCTTGGTGACCTCTTAGTCTCTGTGATTTTGACCCTCCTCAGGATCCATCCTAACCTAAGGTCTACAGTCTACTGCAGTGCCATCGCCGCTGGAGGAGTGGATGAATGGGACTTTGGCTGGAAAATGTTTAAACAGGCCACCATTGCCATTGAGTCAGACAAACTCAGGGCTGCTCTGGCCTGTGCTACAAAGCCTTGGCTCCTGAACAGGTGAAGTCCCTTCTTGTGATCTTGGCCTAAAGAGGACACATGTCCTCTGTAGGACCCTGGCAGGACACATGGACCATGCACCTCCCAATAACCTTATTCTGTTGGTAGAGGGTCATTTACTTCTCTCTAATATTATATACGGGTAATTCTACGCAAAAGTCAACCTTACCATGAAAAAAAAAATTAAAAAGTTGTGCACATACAACTAAAACTTGTGTTAAAAGATCTCTGAGGTCTACATGTTACCGTATGATACGCCTTCTGACGGATTTGTACAGATAATTCCATTTCTTTCATCAAATATAAGTGGTGCGCCAATACAGAAAAAATAACTTTTAAAACGCCTATTTTATACTACTTCAACGTCAGAGCTAAAGTATGAAAACTAGAAACAGAAGTACATCATTTCCCAGTTTCCAAGCTGACAAAGGCATGATAATGATGATGCTATAGTTTGCTTGCTTTGCTTTAACAGTACGTTTATGTAATTTAAAAGCAGTTAGTTTTTTTTTTATCTGTGAATTCCACGGAAATCTCACATGTGTAATGAATTTGAGTTTAAGTTTATACTACTCAAAAAGTATTGAGACAAATTGTTGCAAAGCATGTACATATCGATGTAATATATGATGATTTTTTTTCCCGTTTGTTACTTTTAAATACTTAAATGATGTGTTGAAATTGTGACATCCGTAACGTTTCACAATTCACTTTCCTGTTGCATCACAAAATCTATACAAAACAGCTGAAATTCGACAGTCACGTGTTGCAAGTGATGTATATTACTATACTTCCCTTCGAGTTTCAGTGAAATTAAGTCCAGGTTAGAAATTACAATCATGGGTAAATGTTTTCACATTTTCACAAGGGAATGCAATTCTCATTCATCAATCATCAACGTCTTGAATGACAAGAAAATGGCCGGTCCCTAATGCAAAGGTGTTGTGGGGATTTTTAAGTGCATGTGCGCTATTTTGATGGTGGGTAGACCTTATAGCAAAGAATGTCACACGCATGCTATCCAAAACACGGATGCGCACAGGTCAGCAAAACTATCATCCCGATTGTTTCATTTATTAGGCCTGCAAAACAGGCAATACCAACACCCCACTCAATGCATACAGTTAACAGGTTATGGCCAGTAGAAATTTGGAACGCTGGAATTGCCCATACATATTAAGAATATGACAGGAATCTCCTTATGTCGGAGTTCTGCAAAGTAGGCTACATATGGTTTTAGATATGTATTTAAGTATTAACAATCTTAGAGTAGTCCTAGTAGTAGCATTGCCAATACTGCAAATGTCCTGGATCAGTCCCTAAATCTACCAATGCCAGTGTTTATGGATGTGCTCTATTATCCCGAATATGATAGAGATATAAAGTGATTTGGCATTGTGTTTGTGCATGTCAACAACTTTTCCTGAATTCAGTACCCTGAATAAGCCCTTTTCATTGTGTTTGAGAAATCGAGATATGCTAGGTGGAGTACTCTGAAAGAAAGAGGGATACTGTAACAAACATCTGAATCTGATTTCTGAAAGTTGCTGAGAAAGACTCTAGAGTGCAACATCCAAGATGGGCATTTATCATGTAGACAGAGATATTAATATCCTGTGTACTCTGTTCATGTAAACACCTAATCCAACATCAGGATAAACCTCATATTGGGGATGCTGAAGTGCATGTACACGCAGTCTATGTAACTTTGGATAGATGATCAGTCACTTCATCACAAATATTTTCTCCTGAGTGTGATTTCATTTTCTGATTAGGTACCTGGAGTACACCTTGCAACCAGACATGATTCGCAAACAGGATGCCACCTCTACTATTGTCTATATTGCCAATAATGTGGTGGGTCAGCCTCTGGCTTGGGACTTCATGAGAGCAAACTGGGTGTACATTTTCAATGAGTGAGTGAACGTCTTCCTGAAATGAGTGTCTGCCAAATACAAAATCCCATTTATAAAATTCAGACATCAAATTTAGACTTGGATAACAAAGATTAAGAAAACCTTTTTCTTTCTGTCATGTTTCAGGTATGGAGGTGGATCCTTCTCTTTCTCAAATCTAATCAATGGTGTGACCAAGAGATTTTCTACAGAATTTGAACTAAAACAGGTAATCCCACGGCAATCCTATGTCCTCTTCCCTACAAGACACATCAAACCAAGTCAAATATGTTGTATTGAGTTTTTGAGGCTCAAAGAGGGGTTGGAAAAAAGATGATTAATCAGGATAAGTCATTTGTCCATAAACTATGTTCTACGTAAATAGCATAACAAATAGATTGAGCAGGCCAAGCCAGCAAACTCATTGTGGTACGACTGGGAGTTGGTTATGAGCACAAACCTAACGATTGAGATGTGTTTTAATGTCATAATTGGTATCACAGCGACCATAGAACAGGTCGGTTTAGATCATATCAAACATGTTTGATTCAGCCTGACTCAGTCGTCATTGCGTCAATAATGTAAAGAATCGCAGGCTTTTAAATCTGTCTCCCAAACACACATAATGAGTTCTGCCGCGACCACTGTTGATTACCTCAGATTACCTATGATTGACCCGGACGTTCCATCATATCAATATCGGGGTTAAAATTGGGAGGTTTGTTCCTAGCTTCAGGCCGTGAACAGGCTGAGCACGGATTTACGCTTGTAATCCGCGAGGTGGTAAATTCCACTTCACTTATCACAGCCTTCGTTTCATCATAGACCTCCGCAGTGACATCGGTAAAACGTAATTGAAACCCCGCCAACGTTTCCATCCCCAAAAAGCCTAGTGAAACTAACAAGTGGTTTCTGAATAACCGCTGCTACCGAGCTCAGGAGGTGACGGAGAAATCCGAGATACAGACGTTTTTGCCTAAACATTTCTAATTTTTCCCGCTTGATGTTTGTGATCCTCTTTGATTGTTAAGAACAACTGGCATTTTTTGCTAACCTGGAGCTAAGGTATGCTACTAGTCTCTGCGCTCGCTGGCTTTGCAAGTCTTGGTCTCTCGAGAGGGCTGCATGCCAACGGTAAATCTCAACGGTAAAAGTTTGTATGCAGCAAATAACAAAACATACACAGATGTACCGGTAATTTTAAAAAGCTAAATTTTAAGATATGTAACAATATAATATGAATTACAGAACTTTACCGTTGCCATGAAACCCTCGGGAGAGACTGTGATGTGCAAAGCCAGCGCAGAGACTAGTAGCATACGTTAGCTCCAGGTTAGCAAAAATCGTCAATCGTTCTGATGTCACTGCGGAGGTCTATTAAAAACTGAAGAACTAAAGATTATAGAGACTAACTGAATAAAGATTATGAAAGTTAAGATAATATCTCGCAAGGAATATCATAAAAACTTTGATGACGAAGGTTTGTAACATATTGCGTTTTCTCTGCGGAGAATGAAAGGAATCTCCTTAGTACGCGAGTGTCGTGTATGCGGATTTTCTTGCTCTGATTTGAATTTTTTTCTACCCGCTCCGCTTGGAGCGGACAATCCTTGCGCCCTTATCCGTGCAGAAAACGCTCACTGCCAATATAAAACAACAGAAAAAATACGCCTCTCACTGCAAAATCCCTGTTCAGTCTGTTTGCAACCTTAGAGTCAATCTCCCTACAGTATGAAGGTCAGAAGAACCAGGCAGACATCAGAGGTTACAGATGATAACAATGATTTCAACAAAAATATACATGTATTCAGGGCACCAAATAAAAGCACATCAAGGAAACTAAACGCATGCACAAAAGCCAGGCTAAGGTCTGATCTCACACAGCAGCAACCAGTGGACCAATTTAGATGTATTCGGTATTGGTTTGTCGCCCTCTTGTGGAGGTCAGCGTGAATTCAAGTAGCATGTTTATTTGTCTGACGTGCATCAATAAATCAATCATAACATCAATCTGTTGTGCATCAGTGAATTAATATTGAAATCACCATCTGTTCTCTCTCAGCCCGCAATCTTTCTGTACTGCCATGTACCTATACAGCTGTGTTAACTGAGTGATCTTTGCCATCCTGCCTTTTCCTCTCACAGCTCCAGCAGTTCAAGCAGGACTATGCTGATGTGGGCTTTGGGTCAGGCACCCTGGCGGTGGAGCAGTCTATTGAGAGAACACAGGCCAACATCAAATGGCTCGCAGAAAACAAAGCTGTTGTACAGACGTGGCTGAAACAATTTTCACCTCCACCAACAATTTAATTTCCATATGTTTTGTTGTCCATCAGTTTTGTTGTCTTATTTCCCTTTATTTATTGTTTCAAAGTTCTATCGGCCAAGATGCCTTTAGGTAATCCAGTTCCTATGCCTTTACATTGTTATTGATATCTTGCACAACAACAAATTGAAAATCTCAGTGATTATCATTTAAAGAGCATTCTGGATATACGTTTGTAAATGTAATTTATGGTCAAATTTTTATTACACTTATTTTACCACAAAAAGAAATCAAATTAAGATTAAAGTCTCTTTTCAAGGGATAACGAAAATTGTCTCCATCCATCCATCCATCCACCCATCCATCCATCCATTCATTCAGTCAGTTAGTCAGTAATCCTCATTCAGTAACATTTTATATTTAAGAAACACATATTCACTATTAACTAGCTGCTTACAAACATGCAAGCTACACAGAAAATGTTAACTAAGCTACCAGTAAGATGAAGCGTCAATACACTAAAGCTACCTGAAGACATCATGTAGTAAGATAAGTTACAGAAAAATGGCAGAAATAATTTACTACATTTACTACTTTATAATTTATAAAAAAGATCTATAAATAAATAATGATCCAACCTTGTTCCAAGATTCTATTAGTGACCTAACTAGCAGGTCTCTACAGTAGACATACAATTGTAACTTGTACTATGTAAAATATTTCTTTCCACATTCTGTGCCCAGGAGCTGTTATATAGTAGATTTGTTTGTGCGCGGATGCTTTATTTTATCGGGTCCTGAAAAAAATTCCCTATGGTTGCAAAACCTATTTTTTTAGTATATAATGCTTTCTAATGTGATCTTACACTTCAACTTTCTGTAATGTGCACATGTGAGTGATAGAAGACACACAATAGTTTTCTTGTGTGTACATTATTGTGAACAAACAAATACATAACATTTGCTGGTTTATTGCAGATCTGTCATGCATGGCCTAGATGGAAGATTTGCTGTTGTGAGCTGCTGCTATCAGTAGTGGTTTTAGGCACGGGCGAACAGGGCAGCCGCCCGGGGCGCCATTTCTAAGGGGGCGCACGAGCGCTTAGGAAAAAAAACTATCTCTGAATATCTGTCATATCACTGTGTGTGCAATTGGCACATTGGTGCCCCCTAACTGCAGGCGTCCTTGCTTTCTGAGAAGGTGCCATGCACAGAAGCTGTGTGTGAGGAGGGCAAAGGGGAGGGGGCGCGGGGAAAAGTTTACCTCTGGGTTGCAAATGCAATGCAACCCCAAGGGGGGAACGGGGATCCACTGTATAGAGCAATACTCTAATCCATTTAGTGAGTTATGCTTCATTTATATTGTTTTGGGCATTGCCAATATTTTTTTCGTTTCTTTCGGGGGGTGGGGGTGCTCGGAGGCGGTCTTGCCCAGGGGGTAATCCACTGTTGAACCGCCACTGGCTGCTATGGACTTGTAGTTTATGGGACAACTACCACACTACATGGTCAAAAAAATAACTAAGCCAATGAAAACTGTCAGATTCAGAAAATAGTTTAGAAATGTAGTTAAGCTAGTAACTTCTCTACTTTAAATGAAATTCCTGCCAGGGTTAACATTTTGGTAATGGCCATAATCCAAGCATTTTCATGAATTTTAAGCATTTGTATGAACCCTGTGTCTTGAGGTCCTTTAAACAGAAGGCCATTTAAGTTTCAAGTTGACAAAATTGCATTATTTGCCAAGTAGACATCAAAATCAAGGAACTTCCATGTTCGCATGGACTACAATTGAACTACAAACAGACAAGTTGATGACGAATCCTCAACTGAACAAACCTCATAACAAAATTGTTCCCCACTTGTTTCCACAGTGCTTCTTTATTCCCATAGTTTTAAAAACCATTTTGCCAATGGTTGGTGTTTTCATGAAGAGAGTGATACCATTCAAATTTACTCCCTTGTAAATGGAATTCCATAAAAAAACATTACCCCCCCCCCCCCCCCAAAAAAATTGATGATTGATACAGTGGTTAAGATTACATTTTTGACAAATGTGCCGCTGTTCAGAGAATTTTCAGTTGTTGCAGTAGCACCCCCCAAATGCACCTACAGAATGGCTGCACACCTACAGCTGCAGTCTTTCCTAAAACGCATTAAACTTTTGTTTGTAAAGACACACAACTCACAAGTGGTCAGTAATGTTCACTAATACACGGCCACAAAAATCATTGCGAAGTGTGACTTCCATCATTACTTGTATTTCTTCAAACTCTTAGGCAGAAGGATACGGGTGTAAGGAGTCTGAAAAAATAGATCCACAGTTGAGAATGAATGGTCAAAAACCTGTTGGAAACCATCCAGTTTGCAGCGAATTTTGTGTCAACATATTAGTGAACATTACTGACCACTATGGCTTGACTACCATGTAATGTTGTGGGACATTGTTGTGTATTATAATGCTCAGCTAAAACCATGGAGAAATTGTAGTCTCTCTCTTATAGTAACTACTGATTGTACTTTTCCTGCATGACCCCTGGCAGTTGGGTCGTCCCCTTGAGCCGTGGTGGTAGAGCAGGCGGTGCAGATTTGGCAACGGCGTGTTGCCAGTTCCAGCCCCACTCCGTCTGAACCTATTGAAGTGTCCTTGCAAGACACTGAACCCCAAATTGCTCAACGTTGGCACCTTGCATGGCAGCCTCTGCCACCAGTGCGAATGTGAGGCATACATTATAAAATGCTTTGAGTGCTTGTAGGGGTAGAAAAGTGCTATGTAAATGCAGTCCACTAACAATTCCTTGACTATGTACCACAAGGGTTTTTTTTCTTGCACTTGTTGCTCTTGGCGCTCCTTGCTGTAAAGTGCCATGAGACTATTGTAAGACTATTGTTCCAATACTATTGTAAAAAGCACTGTATAAATAACATTGGATTTACGGTGGGTTGGAAGAATGGGAATATGGAAGGTTTGAGATCTATTGTTGTGAACCAGTAGCCTGGTTGCACTGACTTAAAGATCGTCTTGAGTGTGAGCATTTTGAAGGGCAGAGCTGATAGACACAGCTCTCTGACTGTCTTTCTGACACAGCAGCATAGATGAAAGAACATCACCTCCAACTAAACCTCTCCAAAACTGAGCTGCTGGTCCTCCCAGCCAAGCAGACCACACATCACAACATTGGCATTAAGATAGACTCCCTATCTGTTGCTCCCACCAAGGTTGCAAGAAATCTGTGTGTGTTTATAGATGACCAGCTGACCTTTGCAGTTCATGTTGCCTCTGTGGCTCAGTCGTGCCGTTTTTTCGCTATTCAGCATAAGGAAGATCAGGCCATACCTAACCCAACATGCAACCCAGCTCCTGGTACAGACCCTGTTTGTCTCTCACCTTGACTATTGTAATGCCCTTCTATCAGATCTTCCAGCCTGTGCTGAGAAACCACTACAGATGATCCAGAATGCAGCTACTCGCCAAAAAGAGCATCACTGAACTCTACTGGCTGCCCTTAGCCACTTGCATCAAATTCAAAGCACTGATGTTGGCCTACAGAGTGATTGATGGATCTGCTCCCATCTACCCTAATACTCTCTTAAAGTCCTTTGTCACCTTGCTCCTACAAGCAACATTATGTAGCACGGCCAACACCTCACACAGGTTAATCCAGACACTTCTCATGTGTTGTTCCAGAGATGTGGTTAAGAAATGTGACGTCACGTCTTCACATTTACGTGGACTCATCACCATCTTGACAGGACGCAGGTCATGGGGTGGTGATGATGAACGCAGCACATTGGATGGTGAACACAAAATCAAATCTCCGCAGGGCTTTGTCAGTTTTTAATTTACTGAAACCATGGTAGTGTATTGTTGGGTTAAGCATTGTAGTAACAGATGTGAAATCTGTGAACATAGTTTTCACTATATTAAAAAGATACGCGAACACAAAGGTGAGCAGACGAAACCACTAGCAGAGGAGAGAAGACGTTTGTAGCTAGCAAACATAAGCAGAAATGCTCGGGTTTATCACCAAAAAAGCTTCAGACATAGGCCTAGTCACAGAAAATATCGCCCTAGCATTGTGAAATTCATTTTAAATGTATACTATGAGAATTGCAAATCAATATTTTCAATGACAACAAATTCACATTCATCTGTATACAAGTCGTGTGTGTGCAAAAGTTGTGCCATGCGTTTTCCTCTTCCATTAGGTAAAAAGCTTAACGTGATTTAATGACCAAGATCAGTCACCACCAAGTTTCTCACTAACGTCACTACCCATGCCCTCCCTCTCCTCTCAAAAATTCAGAACCGAATCCCCACATTAATTATTTACTTAAGTTTACAATATCCCAGCAGAAAGTCGCTTCCTGTAGTTTCTCGCTCCTTGCTCACGTTATCCGTCTCCACCTTGTGTCGGTGTTTTTTGCTCATATGTATCTCATGCCACCTTACCCAGGGTGGCTTTATAACGTTTTGTCTGCTTAGACAAAGCCATATTGACCCTGCAAATATTTGTTATATGGGAAATATCTATAGGCAGTGAACTGGCTCCCTGTGAACGGGCTCTGTTGTTAGGTGTAGCCAACCCGTTACGTCATGGAAGAGAACCTTAACCTTTATCCTAACACCCACTAAACTAACTCGCCTACTTTAGAAAACATTGCAACATAAGGCTGCAGTCGCCTATGACACTGGAACGAGCCCGTTGTTCTGCGTTGATTCTCACGGTTTACGTAAGCAAGCCTTACTCTGTAATCTTTTCATCTTCATACTGTTGGCTCCTCTCGTCTACTTGTCTGTTTTGCTTTATCACAGTGAAGACATGGATACACGTCAAGAGCAACTGGCAGAAGAGTTCTTCCGCACCATCGTCCCAGCGGGTTACATTAATGTGGGTATTGACAAGACCATGCTGATGTTTAGCAAGATAGACTCCAATGATCGCTTGATGACCTACTATTCAAATATGCTAAAAACACTGAGTGATCCATCCTTCATTGAGAAAACAATAAAAGCCCTAGGAGGTTTTACCCCCGTGTCCAATGCCGTGGGATTGGGCGCAGTCATGATCTACCTGATACTGCGCTCCATAATGCCACAGAGCAGTGCCCATGACTCAAGTCCAGCCGATGATCTGCGTAACGTTTTTGCAGAGGAGAAGTCCTCGAGGATGCGTGATCTGATAGACGAATTCTTGAAATGCTGGCAGACTAACCTGCATAACGACCATAAACTGCTCAATGAGTGTGAGAGGCTGGGGGAAATGATAAGCTTACAAGAAACCACTTTGCGCAACTCCATCTTGGGCGGACACGTAAGCTCCCCCGCTGTCAAGCAGTGGGTCAATGGCGTCGTCTTCCACATAGAATTACTTCTCCAAACTGCCCGCCTCTCAAAGAAGATCAAGAGCAAAGAGACTGCTCTAATGGCCAAGGAAACAGCGAAAAAAACTGTGGAATTTTACCACGGCCGCTGGAAGGACGTATTGAAGCAGTACAAGGCCTTCAAGGGGTCAATATTTCGGATAGACCGCCAAGACATTTATATGCCCTTCCCCAGATCATTTCCTACTTCTGAGTATTTTACTTTCTCAGAGCAAGAGACAAATTGCAGCAACAAAATTGTGCCTGATAAGTTCTCATACATGCGGGAAGATGGCTACATTAATTATATTTTCTCAAAACACAAGGATCTTAGAGAAATAGAAAGCTACTTTTCTGATCTCCAGAAGAACTTTGAGATTCTGCTTAACCTGGATAAAACGTTCCAACTGAAACCTTCCAAATGAAAATAGGCCTAGGCCTACTCATGTGTGAAGGAGCTAACATAACCATGCTTAGATTAAGTGATGTTCAAAATTACTATTGTCATGTTTTCTTAACCTAAATTTATGTAAAGGTTTTTCATATTTTATCCAGTCACATCAGCATAAATGAATGGCAACAATACTCTGGAGATCAGGATTGTTCTATTAATATGCATGTTTGTATTTCAGTTATATAGCACATTTCAGTATAAACTTTGCAGTCGCGATAGCCATATAGTCACTAAGTGTATGTTACTTGTGAGTGGATATGTAAAGGTTGAGGCATTCTGTAAATCTTAACAAAATGTTCTTCTTGTTGGAAGAGTGTGGAATCTCTCCTATTAGGCCTGTAAAATCTGTATTATCAAACTGTGCAAGACTAATTCACATATTATATTCTTTTCTATTCTATTTTGTAAATTTGTTTAATTTGACTAGATTGTGCATTGTTCTTCTCAGTGTGGTTTGAGCAACATCATATTAGCCAATCAAAATAGAAGTCTGCCTGAGCCTCAGCTGTGACCACCAGGTTGTCACAAAGTGTATGTTTAATTATTAATCCAGAAAAGACAATACATCCTCTGTGAAGACTTAATGCTGACTGTTGATATGGCGAAGGTTTGATGCCAAAATCCCTCCAACTGATTGACTCACCGATGACTAAACAATGTCATCTAAACCACAAACAGACATCTACCATAATGCCGTATTTTAATATGCTGCATTTAAACGGCAACGTAATAAATTACTTTTTTTTTCTTTTTTTTTTTTCAGGATATCTATACAACCCTAGCCAGGCAACAGTGAAGTGGTACAGGCTTTTATTTTTTCATCTGTTTAATTCTTTCCTGTACTGGAAGAATTACAGTATGTAGATACATTAAAATGCAGTAAGTAAAATGAATGATAAAAGTACACCAACATTAACACTAATCAGAATTATTATAAACGAGTAGTTAAAAAAGAAAAGAAGTAAAGCTCATGCTTCCATTTCAGCTGAGTGCCAATCGAAAGGCACGCATCCGGTCCTCACCCAGCAAACAAAATGACGTCCCTGAACGTCACCAACTCACCAATGCGTGGGTTCCCTTTTCTATGCTACGAACATCCCTTCAGACCTTGAAATGGTGTCAGAATTGACCTTCGGGCTGTTGAAAGTGTCTGGGTCCACACTCTTGACCTCAGGCATTGCACCAGTCATCTTGATGGTCCCTATCCACACTATTGATCCTGAACGCTCCGCATTCGAGTTGGGGGTCCTGTTCGTCCTGTCGGGCAATATTTTAATGACTGGAAGACAGTGCATTATCCCTTACATAAAATAAAGAGGTGTACTGACCTTTACATTCATATTTTCTTCAGCGGTTGAGCTCTTAAAAGAAAGGTCTGGGGCATATCAACCCATGGCCCAGTTAGGTCACTAAGTGCTGTTGGTGGGAAGAACAAGAAAATGTCATACAATTTAGACTGAATAGTGAAACGGCAGCTAATGAGGGCAGGGAAACTCTGACTGCAAAACTTGGTCCCGGACATTTCTTTTAAGATTATTTTCTCTGGATGACTTATATTGAGACTTCTTAATGAGAGATTATTAATAAAACAATTAAATACAGTTGATGATAATGATCATTCTTCATAATATTGAAGAATGAGGGCAGCACGGGTGTAGCCAGAAATCACAAAAGCAGGTGGGCCAACCCTAAGCTCAGTTTCACACGTTCAACACTACATTCGTAAAGACAGCAAGAAAAAAAGCTAATTTAATTAGACCAAACTGGACAAGACATTCAGCTCATCTAATATGCAACAAAATTTTATCCTCACAGGAAAAAAAACAGTTGTATTTTATTCTAATGCCTTATTGTCATACAACTAGCAGAGTTCACTGCCTCAGCACTGATACCTTGGCCCATGGGCTTATGCGGGACAGATGAGAGAGCAAGGGACATACATGGGCTGCAGTAAAATGCCATGCAATCCAGGCTGTTGCAATAGTGTGCGTCTAAGTTGACGACACAAACGGGAGTGTTTGGAACAAATTAATTTATGGCATTCATATACTACTACTAAAAAAAAAAACATTCCTAGAAAGCAAGAAATCATTACCATATGCCAAGATTGCTGTTGCTGCAGCTGGGTGCCAACCTTCCATAATTTAGGAATGTTTGTAGTATGTACAGGCAACTTACATAGACAACATATTAACCCTTTGAACCCAAGTGACACCCATTCTTCTCTGTTAAATTACTTGCAGAGTTTGCCACACAGGCACACATAATTTCTGGAGAGAGAAAACATAACCAGACAAACCGTGCTGCTGCTGCCTGACACTGTCGCAACTGGTGATCGATCTCGTAGGCCTACCCACACTCGTAGCTAGTCACTAACAGAGCTACTGGACAGAATGATGACACACATTACCCACACTGCACTGCAGTGTGATTGAAACACACACTTCGGTGCAGGCAGTGACAGCAGATAGCTGTGGAGCGCCAGAGGCAGGCCCGTGTGGGACAAGAAGAGAGCAAGCTAACAGAGTCTGCCTGCTATACACCGCTACTGTATGAATAAACCACACGGTATATTTATTTTTAAATCTTGAAAATATATTTATCAATACATGTTTATTTTTACAAATTAATTAATTTATTTGTAAACACGGTACACAATTGATTTTCCACTGTGTCATATTGTGGATATTTGCTCAGCACACCTTGAGGCAAAACATATTCAATTCATATCAATTCAGTTATATTTATACGACGCCTTTTACAATAGTATTGTCTCATGCTGCTTTCAAGAGCAACAGCGGCCAAAAGAGGCCAACCCAACTGCCCTGGGTTATGCAGGAAAATTTGTGTTACCATGACAGTCTACAATTTGTCCATGGTCTTGGCTGAGCATCAAAATAATTCCAGAATATTATCATTATTAATCATGTCAACATTATACGGTAGGCCTAGTCAAGCCATAGGTGGTTGTCTAAACCCTAAAACTGAATTGGAAATACTGAATTTGGATCTGGCTATTACACAGCTCTCAAACTAATTTAATATGAGACCACCAGAATATTGTTTTGAGCCAGTCTTTTGACACGTGACCTGACGTATAGTCCTCCATGTTGTGGCATTTGACACCTGACCTGACGTATGGTCCTCCATGCTGTGGCATTGATGATCCACCTCCTTTGGCCTCCATAATTACCAGACAGCCACAAATATACAAAATAAATAATAGCACAAATTCCGATACAAACGTTTTATTAATGAAGAACTTCAAACCTCAAACTTGCAATCATCGCTAATAGAGGCTGATCATTTGATCATCAGAGGATGATCATTTCTATCTAATAAAGCTCTTCTGTGTGTATGGGTCATGCATATTCCCAACGGCATTTAATAAAGCTCTTCTGTGTGTATGGGTCATGCATATTCCCAACGGCATTTGCTATAACATGCTTGTACATGTACTGCTTGTGGAAGGCAGGACCCAACCACACAACAAAGAAGAAGGCTTTACTTACAAAAGGAACACAAATCAAACACTTTATCACATCACATGAACGTATCACACACATTGACCAAGGGCTGAGGAAGCAAGAAGGTTTAAGTGTTAAATGTTAAACAAGGGAACAGAAGAAACAGGGCAGTACTGTTCCAGGAAAGTTCTCCATAAAACTCTAAATCTCCACGTAAGACAGCAGCTGAAAAGACCACATTACTAGTCTAGTCTGCATGCTTCGAGCATGTGATTGGGATGGCTACCTTAACACAGTTACACTAACAAGACTAAAGTACAGCCAAAGTAGCCTAAGTAAACACAAACAAGGATACAAGGAACTTTTATTGTCACGTGCATATGGTTACTGAGTGCAAAAAATGCAGTGAGATTGTGTCTGTTTCTCAGCCTATTTGTGCATGGGTGGGTGGGGGTGGGGGTGGGGGAGTAGGGGTGTAGGAAAGGGTAGTAAAGTGCATATAGTGCATAGGGGAGGTGGCTAGGGGCTGCATTAAGATGGATGATGTATAGATCACAAAAATACAAAAAACTACAAAAAACTAAAAAAAACTACACAGGCCAAGCAGTTTTTCAGTTGCTGAAGTCCATTTGACAAGACTTGGACCAAATGGACTGCAATTATTTCAATTCAAATGTAATTTTCACAGCCAAAACTTGCTTTTTTCCAATTTAGAGCATTTTACTGTGTGTATCCCAGGACCATACAAGTTAAACAGTACAAATGTCAATTCAGACTCACTCTTCAGTGGCAAAAATGGCATAGTCTTCACTCTTTACTACTTTAACAAGGTCAGGAGTTCGGAATTCATTTTCTCTACGATCCTTTTCTTAGAGGTAATGTGGGTGGCACAATTCTTAGTAAAATGGCACATTTCTCCTAAGAGGTAATAGGTTTAAGTGTCCACAATCTGGATTGATCCTGAATGCTTCAGTCATTGTGAAAACAAGGCCGAAGGTCTTCAGAACTTTTTGATAACCTTGTCTGGGCCTCTGACTGACACACAGAGAGGAAAAAAAAACCTAAGGCATAAATATAGACTTGCAGCTGAAATTGTTCTGACTTCTGACTGACAAACTGAATTGTAACATACTGAATCTAATAATACATCTTCTCATCATCTCACTGCCCCGTTCCCTCATTAACAGAGGCAGTCAGAGGCAGAGGCAATCCTCAAGTCAGAGGATTCTCAACCAACATGGTTACCTTAAGTATGGTGTTTCGGTGATTGATTGCCTTTCACTTTCCATGGGCACTTAAGTCTGACATGGATGTGCTATTGAGTGCCCTACCCTGCTGCACAACAACCCGCTGAAAAAAAAAAAATATTTAAGATATTTGATGTGGTGGTTTAGTTTATGGGGTTCAGCAGTTGCATCGAGAATTTTTACATGTTGGATCACGTAGCATTATCATTTAATTCCACTATCATGAGCTCCTTCCAATAAAACTCCATAAATGGACCTATGTTTCATGGAATTAAGTTAGAGCAATGGTTATGTCATCTGAAAGTCAAGCGAGTGACTTGTGTTTGACCCCTGACACAGACAATATTATTTATGTAATAATTAATTAATAAATTTTAAAATAAAAGTGTCTGCTAAATACAAGTCAACTTTATTTTATCTTGTGGGTGGAGTTGGATATCCAACCTGACCGTGCTGTAGACTGCTGCGACACATTAGCCTATGGCTCTGTTGGTGAACTGTTCTTCCTTAAAACATGCCCCCAGGTAGGTTTGACTGGGTTTGCAAAAACATTCTCTGTCTAATGTATCAGCAATGAGATCAGGCTACACCTGACGTATGTAGTCCTCCATGTGGTGACATTGAAGTCCACTTCCTATGGCCTTGGAGCATTGTTCCCATCAGCACAGGGTCCGCTGATGCCTGTGATGGATGACCTGAGGGCAAACATGCCATTGATGCATCATAATAAACCATTATCAGTATGGGAGCCGAGCCGATCAGAGCTGCCTCATCTAGCGGCCAGGTAAAGTTAATGGATTAGCCATTGCTAAGATGTGAGGGGCTGGACAGTGAGACAACTACAAGTGGCTTGTGCTTCAGTGGAAAGGTGACCAGACACCAATTCTTCTTCTGGGGAGTTTCTGGGGACTCGACTGAAAACATGGGGTGTTGTGGCTGCACAAGGTACTGGGTCATGCTGGTCATGATGGGCCTGGCCTGCGTGACGACTATCGTGGGCCTTTGGGTGTACCAGTTAAAATTTGTCCCTGCCCCCACCAATGTGTGGGACCGTTACCGTCTTCCTAAAACCCTGGTGCCTGAACGCTACGACGTGATGCTCTGGCCGCGGATAGAGCCTGATGCTGACGGCCTCTACATCCTCACAGGCAACTCTACTGTGCGCTTCAGGAGCCTCAAGGACACCAACCTCATCATCCTCCACTGCAAGCAGCTGAAGCTTACCACCTTTGGTGATCACCAGGCCAAACTAACAGCCCTCGGTGGCACAGCTCCAGGCATCCGTAAGACCTGGCTTCACACATCCAGGCAATACCTGGTGGTCCAACTCAACGGGGTAGTGCGGGCTGGCCAGGACTACGAGCTGTACACTGAGTTTTCAGGAGAGTTGTCTAATGACCTTGAAGGGCTTTACAGGAGTGAGTACTTTGAGGATGGGGCGAAAAAGTAAGTCAATCTCAAAATCCAAACATTTCAGTTTTCCTCAGAGCAACTAACATTTCTTGTGTTGTACTTTTACCTGGGTACACTTTAAATCTCTCTTGTTATGCTAAAAAAGGAAGTACAGACTGTAAGGCCAGATGGAAGTACTACATGATGAGTAATAAACTGCTAGTGGTCATAGGTGTTAGAAAAGTAAAGTTGACAGGCATTTTGCAGACGCTGTTAAATATACTAACACAGACTAGCAATGTGGGGTTGAGAAATCACACACAGTCACAAGGGTTGATTGATTGACATTTGATAATATTACCACTGCTCCACCACAGCCATGCATAAAAAATAGAGGGAAATGTTTATTGAAAGAAAATACAATTATAAAGTAAAATAGAAAGTAAATAAAGACACACATTACCCACATTTGACTAAATTGACCCCCATGAATGTCTTTCCAAAATCAATGTGTTTCAGAACCATTTAATTCCATTAAAATAAGCTATATTACAAAACTTGTCCATGGAGTGAAGTTAGTTGGGAGATGTCTCAATGCATGTTAAATCACATCTACATGGTAAGCTTTCAGATACCCTAAATTGTAGTTTTTGCTTTTACCTGTTTCCCTCAAGGGTAAAGAGCAAAAATGCATCACCTGTTCACATAAAGGCCAATGTCAAAGATCTGTGAATCAAACATGTACATACCCTTATAAGTAAACACTTAAAGGAGAAATTGTGTGTGTTTCAATCCATACACTGCAAAAAATGCCTTTTCAAAAATAAGAAAAAACAAAAAATTAACTTATTTTAAGCTCAATTATCTGCCAGTATAGCAAGAAAATTGCACTTATGAAGATTTTCTGAAACAAGACAGGAAAGATGATTTTGATTTAAGAAAATTTTGCTTGTTTTAAGTATTTGTGACACATATCTAAGCATAAAATATTAATTTTCTTATTTTTGAATTCTTGTATCTAGAAACTAGCCAAATTAGCTCAAATTAGTCATTAGTCAACAAAAGGACGACAAATGCGCTTGAATCTAGGACAATGAGGCTAAATTCAAACCTGCCCAAGTGGTCTCCCATCCAGCTCCAGACCAAGTACAGTGCTGCTTCACTTCTAAATGACAGTGTGTTGCTTACCTTAGTACAGCACTGCCACTATAGCTGACATTGTAGATCAAATACTACATGTCTCTGTGGTAATTGTTTTGAAGTAATTCTAGTACAATTTCATTTCTATGTTTCAGAGTTTCACAAACTAAGTTTGGTAATACTTTACTTGAAGGTGTCGTCATAAGAGAGGCATAAGTCTGTCATAAACATGATGATGTAGCATGAACATGACTGTTGTCATTTGGTTTTTGTAATGTCTGTATCCCAAACAGTGTCATTAAGTGTCATTAATGTTCATGATCCATGTCAGGTTTATGACGGCCTCATATCAATCTCATGTAGTTTCAATATCAAGTTTCAGGCCACAATAGAAGTCCAAAGAGCCAACTTATTTATTTATTTATCATGCAATCTAGTGCCGTCAATGGGTCAAAGCTGGAGTTGCATCCATGAATGTAACTTTTCAACCATATGCCCAATTTTCAAAAAATATCTCCCAATATACTGAATTTTATTGAATGTAAAACAATTTTTCACAGCTCACAAATTTACTTCATAAAATTTGGTCATTTCTGACCAAATTACATAAATGTTACCTATTGGTGTTTCAATTTTCCAAAGCGTCCAACAGAGGCAGCAAGGCCATCAAACCATGTATGAGCTCATATGTCAGCGTCAAATTGATGATCAGTTTCAAACCAAATGTCCCACTTATTTGTCTCTACCTAGAAAATGTAGCTAATAACAATGCAAGTACACCTCCTAGTCTTAGGCTACTGTGGAGAACCCAAGGACGACCCATGGACATTTGTCATGTCACTTTCTTCGAAATAATGGGAATATTGGATTTTCTCAAAAACTCAAAAAAAAAAAGGTTTTCATAGACCACAAAATTTGCCCATTGTTCATGAAGATTGACACATGTAATGTTCAGACCAAGCCTAAAGCTACCTATTGTCATTTTGATGCATGGAACCTTTAACGGTATACAGCAACTTAAATTTTGAGGCAGTCACAAAACATCAAGAGAGGTCATATCATGGAAAATTTGTGACTGATTGCCACAAAACATATTGTGAGCATTTGTCACACTAGCATTGACCAAAAACCATGATATATCTATGGTAATACTGTCCAATTATGATGCTTCACGAAATATACTGTAACAAGCCAAATAATTATGCCTTAATAAGTAAATGAATCTTAAAATTGGTATAACGAGATAAATATTCTGAATTCTGGGAAATTCTGGGAAATTAATTGCAGTGTAGAGCCTAAAAATTTAAGTGTAAGTTCATCGTAAACGAAGATGGCATGTATTCGGGAAAAAAGTTATGAAGGGAATAGTGCAGACTGATAAACTGGCTACGTTTAGAGAAAGTTTAACCTAATTATATATGCGCAAGCATTGGAGGGGCCAAGCGCAAGAGGAGCATGCAAACCTTGTTGTGTCCTTCAGGATTGTTTTATCTTGCAGAGGCCTTTAGTTAAAATATCGCCTATTGTTTGATTTGTGTTTGTACGCTAGTTAACAATCTCACACAGCCTATGGATGTCAGTGCTATCCCATAGTTGCATTTGTGTCCTTTGCTGTGAATGTTTTATGGAGTGGAGATGATATTGTTGCTTGATGGGTGTTTCAGTCCAGTTGTTGCTGTATTTGACAGTAGCCTGGGCCTTGACGAGCCTACATATTAGGGATTAAATTATCTCTGTTGCAAACTATATGTTTTAACTGCATGGTCCCTCACAACTGAACTGTCAGACACAAATGGTGGTACTTTTTCTGGGGTGCTAGTGGCTTAGTTTGTCTATGCCTCACCATCATCCATAAACCTGTGGATCAAAGCAAGCTCAGGCATGGATTCCAGGATGTCGTACAATGTGTTAAATTGAGTATTTCATAGGGAGGGGTTTTAATACTGTACATTTGTACTCTGTTGAGTTTTATGAAGCATCAAAGTACTTTGATTGTTCTGTTCTAGTGCATAGTCAATGTATGTGCCTCTGTCCCCTTATTGGAAATGCATGTAATAACAGTTAAGCTAGTTTCACATAGTAAAAATGTGACATTTGCAATGTTAGCACAAAGCCTGCACACAGGCCGGTGTGTACCACGCATAAGCTGCCATTTCCCCACTTACACACTCTTCTCACATTTTTTATCCCTGACCAGTTTGCATGCCTGAACTGAAAATAAAGTAATTTTCTGTGCCCCATTCAGTTAGGCCTAGTGTTAACTGCCAGTTCACCAGGCTAGTTGGTCTATGTCGTATCAAACTGGCTCAAAACATTCAAATTCACATTCAGCATGGAAAAAAGTTGGTTTGGTCCTGCAAGGTTCAGCCCTGCACTCACATGGGCTCAAACCTGCAGCTCACAGCACCAGCCTGAGAATGGAATGCACTAGCAATTTAGCTAAAACTTACTAGCTAACACTTACTAGCACTAGCGCATAATTTAAGGCACTTCCTGCACAGCTAGTGACCAGCTGGCCTCACTTACACCAGACATTTTAATAGGAAGTGAACTGGCTCTCCATAACTGGGCTCTGGTTACACTTGTCAGTGGTGGCTGATTGATTAAGGGTGCACCTCCCCCCTTAACATTTCGAGAGATAAAACTCCTCTTCATCATATTCGTCATAATAGGAAGGCTACAAGTAGCCTATTTAGTAGCACGCCTGACCGCAACCATATACTGTAACCAGTCCAAGTTCATTTCGGTATTAAAGGGAACACTTGCTCATCGTCAGTGAGGGAGGAATCTCCCCTCCAGCCTCAGGCGCCGATCATAATGAGTCTACAGAAGTCAGCAAACACTGGTATCTTTCCCATTTCCGAATTGTCGGTCATTTTGGAGCAACAAGCCAATCAGTTTGTTCATTTAGCAAAGCCACGTGTGTCCCCGAGACAAAGCTTGGTGTCCTTGAGGCTCCTGAAGCGCACAGTAGAGTTCAGGCACCACGTGTGTGTTAAATGTGTTACTTAGGCTCTGGTAAGACTGCAGATTGTAAACACATGTAGCGTAGTAAGCTAACAACAACATCAAAATGGGGTGAAAGATGTCAAAGAGGGTTGAGGTGGAGTAATCAAGGATCTTTGGTGGAACTGGATTAATATAAATCATAGTTTAATATAATTCACAGTTTTTTTGCTGTTGCTGATCTGCACTGTAATATTAATGGTTGATATTCAAATAAAACCGGTATAAAATATAATATAAAATAAATATAAAATAGACTCATTCTCTGGCCTTTTCCTTAGGCTAACATTCACGCCCCTGAAATATCAATGCATTTCACATTAAGTAGCTTAGTCTGTGGACACAGCTGTAATTTCAAAGGCCATGTCAGGCAGTTAGATAGTAAATGGTTGTAATCACAAGATTGGTCAGATAAACCCTAGGTTAACTGTCCATACTGCTGGTGTGCAGTGGCAAAATTATGACACAAATTCAGTTATCTAAAACACCAGCACAACTGTTCAACTGTTCAAAGTGTTCAGTTAGTGCAACTGGACTTCTTTTTGGAGCTTGAAGACATTTCACCTCACATCCAAAAGGCTTCTTCAGCTCTGGCCTAGTGATGGGAAGACCAGGAGATTTATCTCTGGACTATGGGTGTAACTGTGAGCTGTAGATCACACCTCTCATCATGTGACAGTGAGTCACCCATTAATATGGCATAAGTTCATGTGGGAATTGAGTTGAATTGATCATTATAATTAGAGGATCCAGAGAGTGTTAACTACTATGATGGTAATGAGCAGTTGAACATAAATATATAATTTAAATATAGATTTCAGAATGGTTGTTGTCTCATCTCGTCCAAGTACACCCTTCCATTTTTTGTTTTTTTCTGAGGAGCCGCCACTGTTCCTGTTGCGTCAGTGACTGACTGGTAATATGAGGCCTTGGCGGCTTGTTGTCATCAGCACAGTGTTGATGGTCTGAGTGGAAACATATTACCGGGGCATCATAACAAACCATTATCATCATGTGAGCCTTTATCTAAGCCTATAGTAGAGTTAATAGATTAGCCATTTCTAAGACGTGAGGGTAGGAGAGAGCCAAGCTTGTGCTTCAGTGAAGAGAGGTGATCAGACAGCAACCTTCTTCTCCTGGGGAGTTTTGGCTAGAGTAGAAACATGGGGTGGTGTAGCTGCAAAAGGTTGACATTCACGCTGATCACGATGGCCCTGGTTGGAATAGCAACTATCGTGGGCTTATGGCTGTCCTCCTCACCGCCCCCCTCGGAGGTGTGGGACCGCTGCCGGCTCCCTGAAACCCTGGTGCCTGAACGTTATGACGTGATGCTTTGGCCGAGGCTGGACCTTGATGCTGACGGCCGCTACATCTTCACGGGCAACTCTACTGTGCACTTCAGGAGCCTCAAGGACACCAACCTCATCATTCTCCACTGCAATAATCTAAAGCTCACCACCCTGGGTGAACACCAGGCCAGGCTAACGGCCCTCGGTGGCACAGCCCCTAGCATCGAGAAGACATGGCTTCACACGTCCATGCAGTACCTAGTGGTCCATCTTCATGAGGAGATCAAGGCTGGACAGGAATACAAACTGTACACTGAGTTTTCAGGAGAGCTCTTGGATGACCTGGAAGGGCTTTACAGGAGTGAGTACATTGAGGATGGGGTGAAAAAGTAAGTCTCAGAGTGCAAACGTTTCAGCTCTCTTCAGTGCTATTATGTTCCTGGTGTCAGGGTGACGCCTTAACCAAGATGCACTTTGAATCTGTGTTGTCATGGAGAAAAAAAAAAAAAACAGGAACCATAGACTACAAGGCCGCATGGAAGAATCACATGATGAGTGATAAATTGTTAATGGCCATATGCGTCAGTGTTTCTCAACCTTTGCACCGTGGACTGCACCAGTGCTGCCTTGGCATTGAGTCTATAAATGTATTTGGCCACACTTGTTTTGCAATATGTTACCAGAATCCTATTGATACAGACACAAAACAGCATTGCCAGTATCAGATCTTTAAACTTCTTACTATCTTCCAGCATGACAAAAACATGTAGATTTAATTTGACTCAGACCAACACAAAATTGCATTGGTGTAGTAATGACTGTAAAACTAAAAAGACAAAAAATTGGCAAACATGTGACTTTAGAGAGAGTGCTCATTTTGAGTATGCATGCTAACGCTTTTAAACTTACATTTATGCATTTAGCAGACGCTTTTACCCAAAGCGACTTACATTTGTCAACTATCAGTGACTACGTTTACATACACTTCAGTATCCCAAATATGAGGCTTTTCCCAGTTTTGATCATGTTTGGGATAAAGTGTTTACATGAATGCAGAGAAATCGAGTTATTAATATCCCTGTTTACATGACAAATACTAATATTCCGGTTACTGACTATAGCATTTTTTGCGATGTTCTCACCAAGAATTCTAAAGAGCTCCGCTTGATTGTCTTGGCTCTTGTCAGCATTTCATCTCGTACACCACACTAGAATCTTTCTCCGCAAGTACTCCACCTAGCATATCCCAATTTCTCAGAAACTAGGATAGGAGCTTATTCAGGATACTGAATTTGGAAAAAGGTGTTTACATGCGCAAATGCAAAGCCAGGATACCTAATATCCCAATCATATTCAGGACACTTAAGTGCATGTAAACATAGTTACTTCAGGGCCAATTCCTCTTAGAGCGACTTTGGGTCAAGGGCACGTGGTGACAGCTGGTATTCTAACCCAATTGCATGTGCTTTGTTTATGTTTGTTTATGGTTGTTTATGTTGACCCTAACAGAGTGGTAGCCACTAGCCAGATGCATCCAACCCATGCCAGAAAAACCTTCCCATGCTTTGATGAGCCAGCCATGAAAGCTGTCTTCCACATCACTGTCCTTCACAAGCAAGGAACAGTAGCCTTGTCCAATGGCAAAGAAGTCGGTCTGTCAAAAAGCACCTTGGAACTTTATTCTTTATTTTAGTGTATATTTTACCCTGCTGCATTTAAATTTCACACCATCCCAGATCTCTCTATTTTTGTATTTGTTATGTTCATGTTATAACTCTTAGCAGATGTTTTTGTCTATTAACATTGCATTATCATAGTATTAACATTGGCACACTAACATTAAAATTGAATCTTCTAGATATTGTGAATACTACTGTTGGAGGTCAGGCTGTCACAAAGACCACCTTTGAGCCGACAGAGAAAATGTCTACCTACTTACTGGCTCTGGTGGTCAGTGACTATGAATATGTAAAATCCAACGTCAGCACTCTGGTACGGAACAGATCAATACATTGAAGGTGCAATCAGTGATTTTACGTACACATAACACTTTTTAAAACATACATATACGTAATACACAAAACATAATAGCTCTTTGCATGAGACGCTCTTCATTCTCTTGGGTCACTGTAAAAAAAAGTATTTTTATGATAAACAGACTCTGAAAACTGAAAACAACCAGTTGGGGCATCCTGCCACCCAAACAATAACACAGAACACATTTACCCATTCTAAATGACAAACAATAACACAGAACACATTTACACATTCTAAATGACAAACAATAACACAGAACACATTTACACATTCTAAATGACAGCTGGCTGCAGCTGCAAACCAGAGATTCTAGAGTACTCCGCTCTAGAATCTTTGCTGCAAACAAACAATCGGCAGCCTGCCCTCAAACAATAACACAGAATCACTGACTGCATCTTTAGTCCCATTTGTTTCAAGTATTCAGATGTTTATTTTCATGTTGACCAAATTCTGGTCATTATTTAGTTAAGGCAGTGGTCCACGTAAGCAAAAGAGCATAATATTCATTGTTATATGGTGGTATATGTGGTATACATGAGCCCTCTTTCTAAGTTGAATTAATGGAACACTTTGGAGAATTTTGTTAAGTTAAACTAAAAATAAAAATAAAGTTGTCTTCTGAAGAGGGAGGGGGATGATTAAAAAAAGAAGAAAAAAGAACTCAGGTAGTATCTTTAAAGACTATTTTCTATTTGTAGGTAAGGATCTGGGCTCGTAAGAATGCCATTTCTCAAGGCCACGGAGACTACGCTCTAAATGTGACGGGACCTGTGCTTAAGTTCTTTGAGGATTACTACGGCATCCCTTACCCTCTCTCTAAATCAGGTGTGTGTTTCCCAGGTGGATGCTCCTTCAGCAACACTGTAACTCGTAATATTTCATAGTGGGTATAATCCCAATGTCCTCCCTACCCTTAAAGGAGAAATCTGGTGTGAATCAATCCATAGCCCTGTTGTTCGACATTGCTTTAAGCTCTCCCACTGACCGAATACATAGCCCTTTCTTTGCAGATTGGATTGAATCACATCGGATTTCAGAATCAGGGAGTCGAATCATTATCACATTATGTCTTTGAAAAGCCTCAAGGTTTAGGGCTTAGGGGGTCACTGAGATTCAGCCAATATTCCTCAAGTTTATGTTTGTTTTGTCTTCAAGACCAGATTGCATTACCTGATTTCTACTTTGGGGCCATGGAGAACTGGGGTCTTGTGACCTACAGAGAAGCCAACCTACTCTATGATCCGGCCGTATCGTCCAACAGGAACAAAGAGACAACAGCTACAATTATTGCCCATGAACTAGCACACATGGTACTTTAGCCTAGAACTAACTTATTATCGATAATGGCTAATAAATTATCTATAATGGCAAAATCAGTTATCAGTCTTACGCAAACACATCTCTCTTCCTAGTGGTTTGGAAACCTGGTAACCCTGAAGTGGTGGAATGAGGTTTGGTTGAATGAGGGCTTTGCATCGTATGTGTCCTACCTTGGGGCAGACTATGCAGAGCCTACCTGGAATGTGGTAAGTGTTAATAACACACACTTACACTCAAACATACGACAGCTAACTGATTCAAATACACATTAAATGACGTAACCACAGTCCCAGACTGGGCCAAAAATAGTGAAAAACAAATGCAAGCAATTGTTATACATAAATTGTTATCACTGTCGATTGTTCCATTCAATCTAATTTGTTCTAGTTAAATGAAACAGTAATGGAGCCTTGCTCAATCTGTCTCTCTCCCTCTCTTTCTCTCTCTCTCCCTCTCTTTCTCTTGGCAGAAAGACCTCATAGTGCTGGATGATGTGCACAGAGTGTTTGCAGTGGATGCGCTGGCCTCTTCACACCCCTTAACCTCCAATGAGGATGAAATTCAGAGACCTGAACAGATCACTGAACTCTTTGATGTCATCTCCTATAGCAAGGTAAACACACATAGACACACACACACACACACGGATGATTGTGTGTAGTGTTGCATCCTGAGACAAATTATTTGTGTTTAAACCAGCAGATAACTTGGTGTTTGAAAATGGTAGCTTTGGTGTGTATCCTCTGCAATGTAAGACTGATTTATGTATCCCTATCATGGTGTCCGTTCTCAGGGGGCCTCGGTTTTGCGGATGCTGTCTGACTTCCTCACAGAGCCTGTGTTCCTACAGGGACTCAAAGTAAGTGTGCGTTGAGAGTTTACTAAGGTACTGGTGCCTGAGGCCTGTAGAGTGGTACCCAGTGGTACATTTTTGCAGTGCACATAGGCTTGACATTCGTCATGGAGAAGCAAAATCAATGTGCAGACCTTACTGTATATTAGCTCTAACTCAGACACAGTGTGTGTTTGTGTGTGTTTGTGTCTTTCTGTGGCCTGATCTATGTAAAGCTTTGAAATGTGTGTCTATGTGTGTGTTGCTGATTTGCAGACATATCTGAGTGCCTTTTTCTATAGTAACACACAGGGTTCAGATCTATGGGATCATCTGCAGCAGGTCAGTGCAGTCTTTCCCACCATTTTTGATCATGTTTCTACTGTATGTATGGATGGAGTTCTGAAGTTAGTTGGCTGGCAGTGGGAAATGTCATGTCAGACATGTTGCTAACTTACTTACACTCCCCTAATCAGCCCTTTGTTATTTATTTATCATTTAATGGGTTACTTGCTGTGCTAGTTAATAGCAAGGTGCATTTGGGGGCAAGGTGCACGAGGCTGCTGGCCAAGCCACCCTTATGACTAGCATGTGATACTAGATTGCAGTAAATATTGGATTAGCAAATACTGATTCTGAATACATTAAGAGTACATGCCTCCAAAGGTAAGGTGGCCAGACCTCTGAATTTTCTTTGGGAAACAGGGACATTCCTATTTCTACAGTAAATGTCATCAAAATAAGTCAGTGAAAATAAGTAGGTCAAACTGATAATCAGCTTCAAAAATTGGGTACAAAATGGATTTCCTTGTATTTTACCGGGGATAGACCACCAAAATATGGGACTGTTTCTAGAAATCAGGGTAATCTGGTCACCCTATCCTAAGGGCTCTAGTGGCTGTAGGGCATTTATAGATCTGCCTTAGAGGGTTTAGGCTACATTATAGGTCACTGCATTAAGAAGCACAACAGACCCTTCTTGTTTGTTTCATGTTTTTAGGTTAACATATTGCTGTGATTTCAAACTTCAGTGTTTGTCTTGCAGGCTGTTGAGGAGACTGGTACCACTTTGCCAGCCTCAGTCCATGACATCATGAACCGCTGGGTCCTCCAGATGGGCTTCCCTGTGGTTTCCATAGATACGACCACTGGAACTGTATCCCAGCAACACTTCCTGCTGGACCCCGACTCTGTGGTGGACAGACCATCTGACTTCAAGTAAACTATTACAAAATACAACGATAATTTAAATATTGTAACATTATTTTGATGCCTTGAAATTACAACTTCTACAAATGCAATGACAACTTTAATGTGGATCATCAACCTCATGAACAGTGAGGCTTGACACTAGCATACTAATAATGGACATATGAGAGACAAGTGAAAGATAGTTTGTTTTTCTGAAGTTGTTGTATTGTATGCTTTGGTCTGTGCATCTGCAGCTATCAGTGGATAGTGCCCATTAGGTGGATAAAGTCTGGAGGGAACGATACACTCTCTTGGATCATGGAGAAAAGCGGTAGGCATACTCTTCTCACTCTAACCTCTGCCGTCATCCATTATTTCATATATGATTCTGTTTTCCACTTATTTTGCATTACACAGTATGGGTTTGTAAATGAGTGATTAGCTTAATTTATTTTCATTTATGGGTTTGCTGATTTCAGCCATTCGTAGTGAAATGAAAACAACAGAAGAGGAGTGGTTGCTGGCGAACATTAATGTTACCGGTTACTACAGAGTGAATTATGACGCTGCAAACTGGGATAAGCTTCTGAACAAGCTACGCACTGATCATCAGGTGAAGGCTGTTCCATAAGTAACTACTCAAGTTCTAAAAACTCAGCTTCTCTATCAGATGAACTGCTTAGCGTTAACCAATGGGAAAGTCCATTTCCTTATCATGTCACTGCCAAACGCTGATTTAATGTCTGAACTGGAGGTTGACTGAAGGCATGACGACTAAACCCGAGCAGTCGGTTCCAAAATTATGGTTAGGAATTAGCTGTCAGCCCCGTGTTGGTTAACCTAAAGTTGTGCACGTTCACGGCAAACTTATAAAAACATCATCTACTGAGAGTTGAAATCATGAATGAAAATGACTAAACAACATGCATCGTATTTCTCAGGGGAGCATCATGGATTTTTTTGATGCCACTGAGAAGAGAATTGTTATAGATGGTGATGAACTATTTAAAACTTGATAGAAAAATAGAAATGCTATGCACAGAAGACCAACCTGTCAGTTCATGATGGCATTACTGGATCTATAATGCAGTGTTTGTCTTCTCAGACAATGACGCATGCAATAGGAGACAATAAAACATGGTGTATGTGTTATTTAAATAGAAGTGCTTGTGACGGATTTGATCACTCTTTGACCTTCTCTCACATCATCCTAGTGAAAGAATTCTTCAGGTATCGCCTCCGTCGTAGTGTTGTGCAATAGCCTATGGCACATAGGTACATGATCAGTTATGTCGCAGGCGCTTTAAGGACTGAGTCTCAGACCATGCATACATACATGAATGGTTTTAGCACAAGCACACTTTACGCACCGACAAACTGAAAAGGAAAGACCATTGTGTGGCAAGTTTTGCAGCAGCCTTGCTTAAAAATGCATTTAAAGTACCCGGACATGACCGATAATCAGAACACCTAAACAAAATCTAACCCCTACCGAGTTGATGTTCAGAGTGCATGTTATCATAGTGACTTACTTAATATTACCATTTTGGAATTGAAAGCACAGGATTACCGCTTACTCTGGGTTAATATACCCAGTTAAGACAGTAAACCCGCTTTATGGAATACCCCCCTGGCAGGAAGTGATTAGATTAGCTAGTTAATGGCAAATATGTTGTAGGACTTTTACTTTGTAATGCAGTTTGTTTCCACCTCTGTAAAATTTGTGCTAATCTGAGACATGAAACAGACGAAATTTCCATAGCAGAGCTAAAACTAACATACAATAGCCTGTTTCCAAGCAAGGCTAGTTAGCGTTGTGGTAATAGAAGACATAATTTTCCAATCCATTTTGTTTTGCAGACTATTCCTGTCATCAATAGAGCACAGATTGTTGATGATGCTTTCAATCTCGCAAGGTCAGAGATTCTCTGTACTCTGTAGTACTCTTTCAGAAGCTGCCATCAGTAACTGATTTGTGCCATTATAATATAATTGAATTGGTAACACTAGATTGTTGTGCACATATTCACCATTAATTAGCATCTTATTAACATGCAAATTAATAACATACTAGCCATTTGTTAGTCATTACAGGTTACTTATTAATACCTTATTCTGCATGATTTTATTCTACCCATAGTGGGCCATTAACTAAACTTAGTATAGTATAGTACAGTATAAACTCCTAATTACTGCTTATTCATAGTAAGATAGTAGAAGAGTAGAAGTAAGATAGTTATAGCATATTCATTTTGATCTCAATATGCTTTGCTCAGTAAGGGGAGCAGTTACAGTTATTCAGTCATTCTCAGGAACAGTTATTCTCAGGAAGTTATTCTCAATCAAAAAGACGTAATTAGGACTTATTTGGACACTATTAGGTACTAGTTAGGTACTAGTTTTGGGTTCTGTTCCGATCAATAAGTCATCTTTCCTAAATATTATTGAATGATAAGTGGTTTGTAATGACTAACATGTTACTAATTTGCATGGTAATAAACTGCTAGTTAATGGAGAATATGTGCACCCTAATCTAAAGTATTACCATTTAATTACATATCTGCCTGTTCTCTCACTTTAAGGGCTAAAATGATTCCAATGAATGTGGCTCTGAACACAACAAGATACCTCATTGCTGAAAGAGAATATATTCCCTGGGAAACGACATTGAATAATCTGGATTATTTGTACCTTATGTTTGATGGAACTGATGTGTATGAACTAATCCAGGTGGGTTGTTTGTTTGCTGGTCGTTGACCAGACTTAACAAAGCACTGATCTAAAACAGTACCCATTATATAATTATGACTATGGCTGTATTTCACATCATCCAGACATACCTAAAGAAACAAGTGGAGCCCCTGTATGCTTACTTCAAAGACATCACCTTAGACTGGTCAAAAGTACCAGATGGCCACACCGAACAGTCAGTTTTCTTTTTTTTTTTAATAATTGAAAATTCTAGTAAGTTGTGTGGACATTTCTCTCAGCTGGCATGTCTGTCTTTCTACCTGTGCGTAGGTATAACCAGGTGAATGCTCTACGAGTGGCCTGTAGTACTGGAGTTAGTGGCTGCCAGAATCTCACCTCCACCTGGTTCAGCCAGTGGATGGCCCATCCTCACACAAACATGTGAGTTTGGTGTCAGAGTTGCTCAATTCGTAGCATTGAAATGTTTTTGTGGGAAAATACAAAAGCCAAATATATATGGCAGTTTATACCATCCCATCCCTCTAACCTTACACACATGCAGTCTTATGCAACTCATTTTCTTTTGTTGTGTCCAAGCAAAAAATAAAAGATATTTGGGTCTGCCAAGGTCAGTTATTTTTTTTTCCACTGTGTTGCTTTGGATATATTTCAGGTATTGTAGTTTTTGTTTTCTGTGACAGGATCAACCCCAACCTCAGAGCTGTGGTCTACTGTAGTGCCATCGCCAAAGGAGGAGAGGAGGAATGGGACTTTGGCTGGCACATGTTTAAGAATGCTCCCATTGCCATTGAGGCAAACAACCTCATGTCTGCCCTTGCCTGCACTCAAAACGCCACACTTTTAAACCGGTAATATTCAGGTTTGCAGCTATTAGATGATGTCATTAATTTTGTACAGCTCTTAGTCAATGACATTTCAAGATATGATACGTCACATTAGACTTTTCTATATCACTTCACTGTAAATGTGAAGTGAGTCATCTGTTGTTTATTGAATCTCTTTATTTGTTCAGGTACTTGAACTACACCCTTGACCCCAGCCAAATTCGGAAACAAGATGCTACCAATGTGATTGTGTCTGTTGCCAGTAATGTGGATGGGCAGACACTGGCCTGGAACTTTGTGAGAGACAACTGGAAGCACATCATAGAGTACGATTGGCCAAATACCCACACCAATATGCAGCACACACCTTACTAAGCTCTAGATCAGTAACTACACCAATATGCAGTACATGCCTTACTAAGCTCTAGATCAGTAACCACACCAATATGCAGTACATGCCTTACTAGGCTCTAGATCAGTAACCACACCAATATGCAGTACATGCCTTACTAGGCTCTAGATCAGTAACCACACCAATATGCAGTACATGCCTTACTAGGCTCTAGATCAGTAGCTTGTTGGTATGTTATCTATCGAGTTGTACAATTTGGAAACACTAAGATGTTTATGCTTTGTGTGTTTGTGTGTATGTGTACCGGTGCGTCAAATCTCCTAGGTATGGAAGTGGGTCCTTTAACTTTGCAAGTCTGATAAATGGTGTGACGAGAAGTTTTTCCACACAGACAGAGCTGGATGAGGTACGGTATGCCCATGTGTTATGCACAGTGACATTCGTCACACATTTGTATTTCTTTGCATTGCCACTGTAATGAGTATGTACCCTTTCTGTGTGAATGGTTCTGTGTGTGTAAAGCTTGAGAAGTTTAAGGTGGAGAACACAGACATTGGGTTTGGGTCTGGCACCACTGCCCTGGAGCAGGCCCTGGAGCAGACTCGTGCCAACATCAAATGGGTGACCGAAAACCAGGACGAGATCAGGGACTGGTTCAACCAACATGCATAACCAATGCGCTAGTTAAACGGACGGTCTTAAAGAGTCCAACAAAGGAATTTGTGAACTGTTTGTGAACTGTTGAAGCACATGCTGAAAGACTGAAATAATCTGCACCAATAAACACAGTACAGAATTGAAATGAAGGTGTCGGTATATTATTATTTTTTTTTTTTTTGGAAAATAGCATATTTAGCATATTTTTTATTCCTTGAGATATTCAGAAATATTCTGAAGTGCTTTCCTGTTAGAATGATGGATTCCCTTTGCTTAGAAAATAAACTTTATAAAAATCTAATCTAAATAAATATCCAAATTTATTACATATACTCTGTTATATTTACAGTCAGTAGAAAAAATATAGCCCCATACAGTATAAATATTAATTTCACAGGTAGATACATGCCAGTCTTAGCAATAAATGTGTCAGTTCAAAGAATGTCTGCCTTGCAGGCACAGGGAATCAGGGACTGGTAGGTATAACATTTCCTCCTTCCAGCTGATGAAGGGAGCAGCAGAATCCATGGCTTGCTGGCACCAGGTTTTGTTGCTGAGGAAAAGATAAACATCTGTGTAAATGTTGTGTTGATGTTGTGTATAATAGTGTGCTTTACACCGATTCATTATTCATTTGTATGTACCATGAGACTACAGGTAAGTATCAATATTCAAAGATAATTTATAATAAAAGTGCAAATGAACAATTTAGCCACTGGTTTTAGAGTAGAATTGTTCTTACCTCATATGTTGTCATTTCTTGCTGTAAAGCTGAAGTCAGGTGGTTTATTCTGATCGTATGGTTCTGCTGGAAAGGTGCGTACTGGCCAGAGAGAAGAGTGTACTGATGTCTGTGTTGGCTCCAGTGGTTGGCAGGCAGGTGTTGGGGGCAGTGAGTGTGCTGGGCAGGACTGTACTCATGATAGGAGCCCTGGGCCTGAGTCTGGGCTTGGCTGTGGCATGGCTCCACACTGCTCTGGCACATCAGTTGCTCCATCGTCCTCGCTGCTGTGTCCACATAGCTGGCCTCTACCTGTGCGGACAGGTGTTCAATGTAGCGGATGGCGAGGCGTAGCGTCTGGATCTTGGTGAGGGTCTGTCCGGCCGGGGCCACGGAAGCAGGCAGGTAGGTGCGGAGGTGGTGTAGCGCTTTGGTCAGGTCCCGCATGCGCAGCTTCTCCCGTTCACTGGCGTTGTGACGCTTTCTCCCAGGATACCTGGTGCGGCAGCGAGAACGCCTCCCATCCTCCTGCTGAGATGTATGAGTTTGCTCCTGGCGAGGGGACGCTGCCCTCTGCTGTTGGAGGCTGGGCAGTGCAGGAACCTGGAGCTGGATGGGTTGAATGTTTGAGCCTGTCTTAGCTGGTTTTTGGTGCTCTGGGTGTTGGAAGCCCACAGTGTGCTCCTGATTTCCTAGGAGTGCTAGAGTCTGGAGCTGGACACTGTGGTTCTTATTGTCTGTCTCCTCTGGTCCATCCAGCCCAAAGAGCCAGAGAGGGGACAGGGGAGAGGACCTGTCGCAGGGCCCAGATGGAAGAGGCCAAGTAGGGGACGAGCAGCTGTACCCCTCAGCAGCTGAGGAGGCTGGTGACAGGCCGTCGCAGGCACTGTAGTAACCAGCATCAGAGACCGAGTCAAAGTCCAGCGTCGTCTCACAGTCCTGAAGGAAAAGATCAGAGAACTCTGCGTCCATACCTGCAAGGAGATATGTCTTCACGTGTGTGTGTGTGTGTGTGTCTGAAGAGAGAGGCAGAATGCTGCTTGACTGGGTGAGCCTTCCTTATTTATCCCCAAATGGGAGGGGCTGTGTGACACCTCCAGCGGTGACCCTGTGGCTCTGAAGCTCAAGTCTGGAGGTGTCATGCAGGCAGGGGGCTGTGAGAGAGGAGCCTAGAGAAGGACAGGTGGGAGGTGACAAACACACTACAGCCAATACAGGCATTGGTCATTGATAGAGGACATAGCTGATGTTGCACCTAATTTCTGCAATCTTGTAGAATTTTAGTGTACTGACTGAGCATGCAAACATTGTGATGTGACAGTATACACTGATTTCTATATAACATGGAAAATAAAGTCTCTGCCATCTGTAATGTTATTATGTGTGTGTGTGTGAGACCGAGAGAGTGTGTCTGTGTGTGTGTGTGTGTGAAGCGATGGTCATTAGGAGGACGATGATGATGGTGATGTAAATCTAGTCTTCTCTCACGGCCACACTTCTGCTCCTGCGATACCTCCAGCTCTCATTTAGCTGTGTGTGTGTTTGTGTTTGTGTGTGTGTGCCAGTGTGTGTGTGTGTGTGTGACCTCCAGCTGTCAGTTAACCTCACACTTTCACAAAGGTTGTAGAGGTCAACTCTTCTCCTGTTACAACAGAATGATTCTGGGACTCTCAAATTCATGGAATAGCTACAGCAAACTACAAAGACATGATTAAAATACAACAGATAGAACAGCAGATGTTCTGTGAACTGTACTCTTGAAAATCTGTATTGGACAGGCAGACAGACAATATGTAGTACATATGGACTTTTGCAGGATGTACCACTCTGACACAAATAAAAAATATGCCAAGACTGTGGCCTTTAGTGAGCAATAATCTGACTCTTATTCTGAATATGACAATATTGGTTGATTGGTTGGCTGATTGATTATGGAGTTTACATGAGTTGCTAACAGAGCATTCCCTTCATATTCCCGTTTGCATACAACACCACACAGGTTATTGCATGTAAACAACTGGCAGAGTTTTTAAAAATCTTTTTTGTAAGTTCTGACCTGAAAATTCTAAAAGCAGGAATAATGTGATGGTGTTCGCATGTACAGCCCGCACCTCAAAAATATGAATATAATTGTCTTCAGAATAAGTTCAGTAGTCAGGCTGTTGCTGTCCATGTAAACATAGCCGATGATCAGAATTCTCCCCATGTCTTAATTTGATTATGGCTTATTCAAAATATGACAGTTGGGGTTAAGATAATGAGAAAATTCTGTTTACTAGGTATATATATAGTATATGGTCATATTCCAGCCTACTGGTTACAGCTTCGGGCTTGTAACTAAAGCGCTGCTGGTTCGATCCCGACCAGTGGACCGTGCCTGAACCTCACCCATCACTGTGTGTGTGTGTGTGTGTGTTTATTTGTGACAAAGAACCTCAGAGAGAGAGAGAGAGAGATTGTGTATGTGTTCACATTGGCTGTTTCTCAGAGAGGGTGGTGTAAGATTTGACAGCAGAGGTGCCAGAGGGCCCACAGACTTTCCCAGTGTTGGGGATCCTGGACACCACTACAGGGTAGCCTCAGGGAAACCAGAGTCAGCTCCAGTTCCCACACACACACAAGTGTTACTTTCCTCTCCTTTCGTTCACGTTCACACTTATGATTAGTCCATTACCATAAAGAAATAAGAAGTAATACACTTTCAGTATTGATTTGGTGTAACCAAACATAAAATCATCAACACCTCAGCTATTTTATAATTTACCGGGCAGTCACTATGTTTTATGTAAGGGATAATATATTGTTAGAATTGATTATTATATTGTCAGAAATCATCTCCCTTAACAATGTGATTCTCTTTTCTGATTGGCTGATGAGGTGGGAATTAGCTTTGTATAACTGGCTTATCAACGCGCTTATAAATGGTAACCATGACAACCGTGATAAGTGGTTCTGTAGGCCTATTTTCCCCCTTTAATGGTAGTTATTTTCTGTAGTTCCTGCACATGATTCCTAAATATAAAGAAAGTTGTAGATAAAATGATATCCTAAACACAAGAGGAGATAAGCAGGTGACCAGTTTGATGGAAATTATGACTCAGTGGAGGCAGCTCCGTTCTTTGCCACCTCGCCATTATTTCCACCGAACTGGTCACCTGGTCGAACTGGTCACCTGGTCTGCCGTTATCCCTTACATATTTACCCACAGGACGAACAGGACCCCGACGCTGAAGGTGGAGGAGTAGGCAAACAGCACTTGGCCTTCAGCGTCGTGCTGTTATTCACCCACGCCTTGTCCATTATTCCCCTCTATCAGCACACCTCGCTGGCCATTATCCCTAACATACCTGACCTCCAAATATTGGGAAGGCCTATTCAAAGTGAATGGAACCTCACGCAACATTCTGAAGAGTCGTATAATACATAAATAATATTATATGTGATGTATAATGTGATCAAACTGATCTAATGAAAAAAAACACACTGATTCAGATGAATCTGGTATTCCAGTTTGGTTTTCAGGACCCCTAGCCCTATTGCTCACTCTAAAAGTCAGTCCCAGGATAGCATTGCTTCCTGTAAAGACCAAAGAAGGGCTATGCAAACAGATTTCTTAAATTCTCTCAGCATGAACTTGCATTTGAAGCTCAGCTCCTGCAATGTTTCTTCATCAAACCTTCATTAACACACTGCTGCAATGCTGCATTCTGCTTTGCATAGGCAAAGTGTTTGTTTGAGGCAAACGTCTAAATGACTTATAGCCTCTTCCTTTGTAGGCCTGTTTACTCACCTCCTGCTGCTTAGCGGATATCATTAGCACATCCTTGTTCTGCCAGAGGTGTGCGGACTCATATCTGACCCCGTTTACCTGCTGCCCCTCAGGCAGGTCAAGAACTGCAGACCACCTCATGCTAAACGGGGGGATTAGAGAGATAAGGGTGGATGAGGCCCACTGGGGGAGCAGAGGGATGAGAGAAGAGGGAGGATGAGAGAGAGGAGGGAGAGAGGGAGAGATGGAGGGAGGCTATGATGGCTGCCTAGTCCTGCTGAATGTTTGAACAGAGCCTCAGCCCAGACTGAGAGGCGCGAGGTCTCCCTGCTGATGATGAGCTGGGGAGGGGTCAGTGGGAATTAGTGAGGGAGGAATGTGGACGTGCATGTGGAAGTCACAGGGCTTCTGAGATGTCTCAACTCTGATAATCCCCAGTTCACCCCCCTTAGTACTGGTTTCAAGGAAAAATCCTGTGTGTATCAATCCATAGCCCTGTTGTCAGTGAACGGGCAGCTAACACTCACTGAATGGGGCATACAAACTCACTCAGTTTCATTCTCTTTGCCCCATTTAGTTTAGTTTTAGCGTGGTTTGCTATTCAGTCTATGTTGTATCAAATCTTGTCTGTCTTTTCCCACAGACAGACCACATAAACAGGGCGTGGACTAAATCATACTGTGTTTCTCCTTTACTTGTACCATGTGGCATTTTTGCAAAGTTAAACATCCAAAATTTCCTCAAAAATAGCAGCAAGATATGAGGAAGCAACATTGTCGTAACGTCAGAAACTCCTGAGGACTGTGTTGTCCAGAAATCCTTGTAAGTTAGCATGCAAACCAATGTAGCTGCATTTGTCGTCTTATGATTAGCTGCATTTCTCTTACAGTACGGCCTGTACTGGCCAATGTAGCTGCATTTCTCTTACAGTACGGCCTGTACTGGCCAATGTAGCTGCATTTCTCTTACAGTACGGCCTGTACTGGCCAATGTAGCTGCATTTCTCTTACAGTACGGCCTGTACTGGCCAATGTACTGCATCTACATAGGCCTTATGCATGTAACTGCATTTCTCTTACAGTACGGCCTGTACTGGCCAATGTTTTATTATTACCAACACTTTCCTGCCTAGTGTTGGCTTTCCAATTTTTATTTTTATAGTAGGCCTAATGATGTGTTTGTATTGTAAGCGCTCCCTGTCTCAGGAAAGCTCAGTTGTTGCTCAGTGGGTGTTGATAATGGAAACTGAAAACTAAAACAAAGAAGAAAAAGCACAACCCCTGTTGAGAAGGGCTGCTTTGGTTCTCCAGCACCTCAGTTGTTTTGTGTCCTGCCATCTCTTCACACACCCTATCATCATGCCCCATTGAACTATAATTGCATGAAGGTAATCTACATTTTGCTATCCATCTGTTGTTAATTATCAGCGAAGATTTGGTGTTATTACAGTTATTGTAATTATACAGTTATTACAGTTAGACAGTTTTCAAAGCCCCACTGTATTTGCAGAATAAGGTCTATATCAGATCATGGCTGCCTCCTCACAGTTTTCTTGTCAATTTTATATTATCTTTTTTATTCTCCTCTGTAAATTTGAAATATTTATGTACTTTGTACAGAAGTGACTTTACAACAGTAAACACTCTACTACACTGCAGATTTTTACTTTTGAAGTTTGTAGTCTATCCTTTAAGCAGTATATGTGTATAATCTGTGGCAAATATAACAAAATGTTTACAATTATCACATATAAGTGAACCAAATGTCACAGCCTCTTCAACTTTAATGAGTCAACTGCATTTTATAAATTAAATAATGTTTATTATAAATATTACAAATATATTACATTTTGTCACATTTAGATATGTATACTTTAAGGTAGTATGATGAGGAATATAAATACTGTACATATATTCAAACTGATCTGAAGCTAACTGGCAGCTTCTAGTTGTCTTCAGGCTGAATCCAGTACTTGGGAGAGATGGTATGGAATGTCATATCTTTGCCATATTCCTGAAAGAAGAAAGAAAAGTACAAATTAGTATAGAACAAACGATTGAAAAGTACAAATTAGTACAGAACAAACGATTGAGTTTGAGTTATTTACCATACAACAATTAGTCAGTCTACCAAATCATATTTTCATAACAGTAGAATCAAGAAGTACATACTTTTTGCAGAATTTTGTAATGTTAGATTTTTAACCAACCTGGTAAGACTGCTTGGCCTCTGTTGTGTGCACTGGTGACTGGAGTGAGTCGATGCTGGAGTTGAAGAGGTCTTCATATGTCGAGTTGTACGGGGAGTTCTGTGGCCCATGGTATGCAGGTAACTCCGGGCTTCTCTGCCAGGGTGCCTGGTTGGTGTCTGTTCCTCCAGAGGGTTGTGTGAGGGCACCCCAGCACTGTCCCAGAGTGAATCTCTCACTCTGCTGCTGTGGGAAGCACACCTGAGTTGCAAAGATACACTCCTGCCCCCCTCTGGACTGTGGCAGCGACTCCTCTCCAGCTTCTACCTGTGCGGACAGGTGTTCGATGTAGCGGATGGCGAGGCGTAGCGTCTGGATCTTGGTGAGGGTCTGTCCGGCCGGGGCCACGGAGGGCGGCAGGTAGGTGCGGAGGTGGTGCAGTGCTTTGGTCAGGTCCCGCATGCGCAGCTTCTCCTTCTCGCTTGCGCACTGACGCTGCCGGCTCGGGTTGCGGGACCGCATCTTCTTCCTGCTCCTCAGGCTGGGGTAGCCGCTCTCCTCACAGGATGAGGAGGATGCTGCCTGGGGGGACGGGCAGGACCCTCCACAAGCCCCGTGTGCGCTGCTGAGGGCACAGCCATGGCTGACTCCGGAGATGAATAGTCCATCACAGAGGAGGACGGAGAGGCGGTCTCGGGGGACGACACATTGGAGAACTCTGGGTCTGAGCCTGGGTAGCTCCAGGGGTCGCCCTCCAGAGGCGGGTAGTTCCACGGATCCGAGCTGATTGAGCTCCAGTGTTCTCCACCGCTGCCCAGGGCACTGAAGAGGGTCCGGGAGATGTTGGCTCTGGATGGACTGAGAGCTGCAGATGAGATGTCCATGGTTCTGGTGCTGAAGCTAACCTGGGCCCGGTGCCGATGTGTTGCTAACGCTCTGACTGAAGTCCAGACAATATCCTCTGAACTGGTGTGGATGGATGCTGTTTGTGCTTGCAGGGTTGGTCTGATCTGACTGCTGTGTCTGTGTGCTGAAGCTTAGAGAACTGCTTTTATACTGCAGGGCAGGATCTCAGAGGTGTGAGGTGACACCTCGACAGACAACCCCCCCCCCCCCCCCCCCCCCGCGGTCTGAGCTGTCCTTGCCTTGGCTTCCCAGGTTTACACACATGCACTCACACACATATGTAAACACAGTCTAAATTCAAGCTTTTACACAAAAAAACACAAACACATGCACATGCACATAGGGGTTGATCAATAAAACAGGCATATACATGACAGACATGTAAAAACATACTTGTGGAAACACTTATACTGTATGTACTCTGTAGCCATAAACCTGAAGACATATTCACTTATGCAAGCTCAGTATTTACCCTCACAGACATGATCAGGTGGGTGATGTTAGAGCCAGATTATCTGTCCAGATTATCTGCCAACATGCATGTCTCCAAGGGTGCCTCCAAGATGGATTTGCTGCAATTACATGTCAATTACATGTTTTGTGTGTGTGTGTGTGTGTCCGTGTGTGTGTATGTGTGTATGCTCGTGTGTGTGTGTGTGTTTGGGTGTGTGTGTGTGAGAGAGAGAGAGAGAGAGATAGAGTCAGCACTTTTTTGCATGTGTGTTTGTTTGTGTGCACTCTTGGTTTTGTGGTTCAGGCTCCTTTCTCACAGGCGGTGTGCAATCTGTCACCTCTAACGCCCCCAGATTAGAGGAGCAGCCTCAGCCCTGGCAACTGTGTGGGCCAGCAAAGGAATTTCACACCTAAGGCATAAGGAGATAATGGACCAGAACAGACCCATCCTCATGTAGCGTCTACCTCTGAATGGCTCATTAATATCAGTGACTTACTAATTACATACCCTGGAGGACCAGTTCAGTGGTTCTGTTGCTCTGACATTCCAGACTGTATTTTTTCCTGATTAGATCACTAACAGAGTATCCCAGAGTAAATCTTGAAAACAAATCATGTCTGCAATCTGCTGTCATGATATTTAAACCTCTATGTATATGATTAATGCCTACATCAAAGCTTTATTACATCTTTTAATTATATATATATATATCAGCTTTCTCTTTCTTTTGCATTGAGTGCACCGGAGTGTGGTTGTCAATTTTGCTATATGTCGCATGTAGCTTTCCGTAGTTTACCCAACAGCAGCTGCTTGGCCCTCTCCATGACCCTGCTTCACCCTCAGCTCACCCCTGCGAGGAGGCGACGTGTCGTCCCGGAGTGGCCACTGGCACTCTGGGAGATTTCAAGGGCGTGAGAAAGGGGGGCACACGCCAGCAAGCCACCCACGACACAAACACTCAGCACCCAGTGAGTCTTTCACAAAACCCCTCCAGCCCTGCTCTTAGCTTGGGTTGGGACATTCACACACACACACACACACACAGGTACACGCAAAAGCCAACAAACCACCAACAATCTCACAAATGCATCATCTCAGCTGCGACTGATTTTAAATCTAATTTTAGAACTTATTTGTCCAGCATTTAGCGGTAGCTGATCTCTGGATTCTGTAACTGTTACTGGGGTGGTTGTTGCAGTGTCTGTGTGTGTATTTTATTATGAAGCACTTCAATTTAAGATCGCTAGCTGAATAAAAGTGTACTTAGGCCAGTTATCCAAGTGCTTTACTTTGATTTACCTAAATGAAGTAATACAGGTAGGTCTGTCTCCCTTTCCCTATTCCCTTGGGAACAGAGACTTACATAGTCTCTCCAGAGCGTGTTGTATCTGTCGCCTGTTGTGTGACTATAAACAAACAGGTGTCTGTGCTGCAGGGGCACTGCTGACTCTAATTCATGTGAGTCATGACATTTAGTAGTGAGAACAGTCCTGTGGTTTGTTCTCTACAGTAGCACTCATAGTAGGCTATATTTAACACAAAGAAATTACAAATTGTAATTTAGGAATACAGAAGATATGGGAGTGGCATCCTGAATGATTTCAAGTGACCAAAGTGTTTGTGATTCTGACATAACAGTGACACTCGTATGAATTGTACGTCTGGTCGATATTTATGTGTTACTGCCTAGAAAATGTGTCCTATTATGCTTATTATCTTTATTTTCTGTAGGACTTTGGCAGTTGAGCAACATTACTTTGCCCTTCTCCCATGACTATCCTCTTTCTCTCTCTCTCTCTCTCTCTCTCTCTCTCTCTCTCTCTCTCTCTCTCTTGTGTCCTCTCAGTCACCCAGCTTTTCCGAGCATCTCCGTCCCATCAGTGAGGGGAACGCTGAGGATTTGTGAATGCCGTTTGTGTATGAACAAAACAAAACATACAAACAAAACACGTAGCATCTCAACCAAATGTAAGAGAACCAACCTCAGGCACACTGCTGTGACATCTTTCACCTGCCTCACCAGTGTTGGTCTGCCCTGGCAGACAGGACGTGACTAGGGCTGGGTGTACTGTCAATGTAAATAGTGGGTCTGTCTATAGTGTGGTTTCATGCACAAAGGTCATTTATGTCAAATTATGGCAGGATTCGTTTAGTTCATTTATTTATTTAACAGTCACAAACAAAACCAACTGAACAAGGGAACTAACAGAGACAATTTGTTTCCATTCCATTGACACGTTTGACATTTTCTGTAAATTAAAATATACACACATATAGATATACATTTAAAAAACAATAATTTATGTCTTTCTTCTCACATCGATGCAGACACAAGCTAACTGAAGGGAAGAAACATTAGGCCTGAATTCATAAGCTGTCCCTCTTGAAACCATTCTCTTACCAGACACGTGCCTCTGAGAACACCTGCCTCTCGCTGCCTCCACAGTTTGGTAAGGCTTCAGTAGTGTGACAGAAGCCTAAATGATGAACCATTTTCACGAGAAAGAGTCTAAAGAGATGTCCTGTGTGAACTTGTAAAAGTATATAACAGTACAGTGTTGTGTGACTATAGTGCATATCATGTTTAGTGCAAAGCGGTCTTATAGTGAAAAGTTCACTTTTAAAGAGCCATGTCACTCAGAGCTCCCTAGACATACAAGCTGACAAATCATAATGAACACATATCATCCTTTCTGAAATATATTTTTCTGTCTCAGTGCAAATCATTTGAAGAATTCTTTCAATGTCCTAGTGAGAGAATAGATCATAGATAATATAGGCTCTGCCAAATGCCGTGTATTGACCATTTTGGTTGCTTTGCTAGACAAATAGAAAAAATGCCTCTGAAATGAAGCTGTTCATGTGAACCAAGCCTATTGAATGAAATGTAATGATTTTTTGTCAAGTATGGAATATATATTTACGCATGGTAAAAAGCTGCTCACGCAGGAAAAGCTTATGAACATCAGGTCTAAACAAAAGAAGTTGTGTTCTCACTTTTTTTTTTTTCTAAGACAACAATCAGACTCATGTATTTACAGTGTGACACACATCAAAGATCATTCAGACAGACTGTTTGAAACTAGACAACACTGAAGAAGAAGAAGAAGAAGGAGAAGAAGAAGAAGGAGAAGAAGGAAAGAAAAGACACACAAACATTTCACCTGATAAGGAACACACATGCAACTCACTCCACACACCCATGGACAGTGTAATGCCGTGAACAAACACTCAAATACGGCCACGGCCCATCACAACCAAGATACTGGTCTTCAGTGGAATTGTGGTCAAAGCCACAGTCAGGAACAAACAAACACTGCACCCACTCTTGTTAGTGTCACCTTGGATCACTGTGTCAAACATAAACATGAAACATAAAATGCATTGCTGGGACTTTGGGGCAGGAGGTGGGTGGCAATTTGGGATCAGAGCGGAGGTTCTGGGGAACATGAAAGACATGTGTCCACCTGAGGGCTAACCCAGGTTCCTCACCTGAGGCGGAACCACTAACCCAGGTTCCTCACCCGAGGCGAAACCAGAGGCGGAACCCAAGTGAGCACAAAGGACTGCTTAAAGCTATAAAGGTGCTGTGCAGGTGATACAGGACTCCTCATCTGTGCTGAATGCATTCACACTCACAGACACACACACAAACAAACAAACACACCACACGCACACACACACACACACACACACCAGCACAGTTTTGTAGGTTTCAGGGGACCGGTAACAAGTGGAGAGAGTGTGTTGTGTCAGACAGCGCGTTGAAGACACAGGTTGGATAACACACAAGAAACATTTCCAAGTCAATAAAAGCACACTGGGGAACGAAAAGCAGGACACAGGTAAGGAAGTAATATAGGGGAGTATGTGGTGGTTTTGGTACAGGAGATGCAATGAGAAGAGTCTGGGAAGTAACTGCAGGACTGAAAATAACAAACAAGCACTTGGAGTTTAGGAGCGCCTCTCTCTCTCTGATATACCATAATGGCACTGGAGATTCTCTGGTGAACTTCATGAACGGGATATTCTGATTATGGCAAGCTGAGAAATTCAAATGCATACTCACCCAGAATGTCCATCAGACAAAAATAAAAATGAATACTTCATCCTCGACAATTTCATCTTGTATAAACAATCAAAACAGAACATTACATCTTTTCTTCATATCTGTCCTGTGGCGTCACAAGCATGACTATGACAGGAATGGTTGGTAGGAAGGGGGTTGGTGATCAGTTGGTCCCAGAAGGTAGGAAAATAGGGAGTGAAGGCAGAGGTCATTTAGCAGTGCGAGTCGTTAATTAGAGCGGTGATTAACGAAGCTCAGGTGTGGCTTGTTTGGTGTTAGTACAACGATCAGGGTTAGGAATCGGGTGAGGGGCTTTGGGCTTGGGGCTCGCCTTGGTCAGGTGATTGTAAAGCTTGGTGGAATCTTGCTAAAGGATAAAACCTCAGCAGCATGGCTGTGTACGTCTCTCAACAGAAGCCTCTTCCCTACTCCACCTCCATCCCAGAGCGACATCCATTACATCAGGATCTTCTCCCTGGTCTCAGGGAGCTTGAGGGCGACGACGCCTCCGCACACCAGCGCAGAGAAGGACAGCAGAATGGGGATGATTTTGGTGATGCCAACGAATGAAGCAAAGATGGAGCTTCCCAAGATGGCGGCTAGCTTGCAGAGAGCATTGAGGACGCCGAACGCTGTAGCTCTGAAATCAAAATGATAGATATAATGGTAAGTCAGAACTGGTTTTAAATAGGGAAAGCATAACAGAACGAAGAACTCAAGAAAGGCCTGCTTCATTCATTTGAGAGCCATGTCATTGTATCAATTGTATGTATAAAGTTCTTAAATAGATAGGCTAGTAATTTTCTTGCTGGCTTCTCCATCCTCACTTCTCACTCATTGCAAATAGCAGCATAGACAACAGGCCTCTGCTCCTCAGACTGCCAAGATCAAGGGTCAGGTGTACCCTTTCTGATCAGGCCCAGCTAATGACATGAGGTAGTGACCATGTGATGTAACCTATCTTAACTTTAGCCCAGTGTTGGAGTAGTTTACCGTTTGGAGGCGGGGTAAAGCTCCACGGTGATGACCTCGATGCCGTTCCAGGCAGCCACACTGACCCCACAGAAGAGACACTGCCAAGCAATAATGGCCGCCTGACTGAAACTCAGGAACAGGAAGAAGGTACACCCCGCTGAGACTAACATGGAGCCACCTGTAAGGGGACAGGAGATGGGGGAGGGAAGGAGTAGGACAGGGAACATGGTGGAGAGAGAGGGGGAGGGACAGAGAGACAGGGAAATTGGTGGAGGGAGAGAGAGAGAGAGGGAGAGAGAGAGAGAAGGTGGCACCAGTTGAATTCAACAGATTTTATTCAGAAGTCATAAATTACTTACAATAGTGTTGGAATAAATGATAACACAGACATTCAGCCCAACTCACCAATCAGCTTGATCCTTCCGATCTTATCCATGAAGAGGGCAGATATGATGTTGCCTGGCAACACTGCCAGACTCCCCAGGAAGCTGACCAGGTAGATGAGCACATCATTTTCGTCCTCGTAGTCCAAGTGGCAGCCCCTCTTGTTGTGTTCAAAGGTGCTGTTCTCCATTTTGCAGTCAATAAACTTCTCCTCCCACAGGTCTAGAAAATACAGTGTCATACTTTAACAGCTCATTGTTTGAAAGACACACTGTTATGTTAGTTGCATTACAGTTCATGCAGTAACTCAAGTTTTTTCAGCGCTTCAGCGCCATGAGGTAAAATGTTATGAGGTCATGAGGTTCCTTACATTCTTTAAACAGAAGTCAGTTTGAGGTATACTTTGATTTAATACTTTATCTATTTCTTACCTTGATTGCAAAGTGCTACACTTGACGTTAGTTAGCAAAGTCACAAAACAAAAAACTATTTATTACTAAAATCAAATGTGTACAGGGACGGTATCTTTGCAGACCTCTGCCTGCTTGTACCAACCAGTTTTATATCCAGTGTGTCCTGATGGGGGCAGTATTGTGTCTCTTTATTTATTTGTTTGTATGTTTACCTTTTTCTTATAAGTGCCTGTTTTCAGTGACTGGAGCCTCTACTACATGTGGACGATAGGTGCAACCTCATAAAAAAGCATCTGGTTTTGTTAGTACCTGCCTACTACCTGCGCATGAATGAGCCCTTGCTATTACCTTTATTTACTTCTTCATCGGCCATATCAATATTGATGACTAAAGACCCCTGAGAATCTCTGACTCAGAGCCACACACACACACCTGTGTTATAGAATATTGTGTTTTTGATGGTGCAGTTCTCAAATATGGTGTCTGTTGATCGAATGTCCTCAAAAGTGCAATCTTCAAAAAGGGAATCCTCAAACTTCACAGACTTCATCTCAATGTGGACAAACCTGGGAGTTAAGCAGAAGAGGAGGATGAGAAACAACTGATCTAACAGCTTCTTCTCACAAGTGTCCATAAACAGACAGACAGAGAAAAAGACAGATAGAAGACAGAGTGACAGACAGAAGGGAAGAAAGACAGATAGACAGACAAACAAACAGACAGGTAGATAGAGAGACAGAAGGCCAGATAAACAGATAGGTAGGTAGGTAGGTAGATAGATAGATAGATAGATAGATAGATAGATAGATAGATAGATAGATAGATAGATAGATAGATAGGTGGATAGGTAGATAGATAGATAGATAGATAGATGGATAGATGGATTGATAGATAGATAGATAGATAGATAGATAGATAGATAGATAGATAGATAGATAGATAGATAGATAGATAGATAGGAAATGTAGGATGCCTAACATACTTGTCTCGTATGTACTCTCCCTCCTTGTGGAGCTGGTTCTCCAGTGAGAAGTTGAAGTGGAAGTTCTCCACTCTCTCCCGATGGAACACCTTAAGTTTAGACTCATACTCCTCGTTCTGCAGGTGCTTGATCATGTCAGGGAACCACACTGACAGCCCATAGTAACTGAAACGCAGAACACATTTACATTTGTTTTACATAAAGCATAAGGTAATACTTTGTATACAACTGTGTACAGAAGTGTAATTCCATGCACATAGAATGGAAATCCATTTTTGCCCTGGCTCTGATGAATTAGGAGAGGCTGTGCATGGCCAAAGAGCTGCCATGAACATGAGGCATGGTTGTGCCTTCCTTCATATGGAAATCTTAAACACAAATAGCCACTAAAACATGGGCAAATTAGAACAAAGCCTACATGTGATGTCAAATAGCACAAAACAATTGTAGTTCAATTGTGGTTGCCAAAGAGGGTGCCTTTTAGACAAAAGGACAATTTCAATTCCCAGCCTACATATACAAATACAAATATACACATACAAATACTATTGTACAAGTGCAACAAGAAATGATTGTTGACAGACTGCTGCAACACATGTCTCCAAGTACACATACACAAACTATCAGTAATACACAAAATGTATGTACAACATAAATACATGATATTACACTTTGGCACACAGTCTGTTACACTGTAATTCATGGTGTTGGTATACTGTAACAAGGGCGCTGTAATAAAAGTGTTAGTAAGCATGATTTTTTCCAAAACACCATTTGGCTGACCTTTTCATCCAAACACCGAGGATGTGTGACATTGGTCAGCATCTAGATGCTACACTCTGTGGATATATCTTTTGGATATTAGAGACCATGCTCTAGATACATACATACAATTGTGGACTTCAGAGTATAAAGACCTTACTGTATATGTGCAAAAGCAAAATGAATGTGAATGCATTGCAAATGCAATGAATGCATGCAAATGAATTGATTCTTGTATTTGGTTCTCCAAAAACAAGCCTGCTGAGACTGTCAGCACATTGGTCTAATCACCCTGAAATAATTATGGCCACATATAATCATTCCAGGGCACTGGAGTGAGAGACTGGCAGTCTGAATACTGCAGTGAACATGCTCTATCAGAGTGTTCCAAGCCCAGTTTGCCCTGGCGTCAGATCAGTGTGTCCTTGGCCAAGACATCGATCTCCCACCTTCCTCTAACAAACAGTCCTGGCACCCTGTTGGTGTTCACTCTACTCCACTCAAAATCAAAACATGATATTTTTTTTTCCAAATATAAAGCCCATTTGCAGATTGCTTTACCACTTGAAGTAAGTGTATTGAGTCTAGGTATTTATGAAGGAGTACCAAGAGGAGAACCTGATACATTTATCTGAATATTTAGTCTTTTTTGCCATGGAGGGTAATATGGGGTTTTGATTCAGTTTTTTTTTGTGCTATAAAGATGAGAGTTGCTGACTTCCCCTTAGGTGTGACGCCAGTCCATAGGTTTAACCCTCAGCCAAAACAGAACAGCAACAAAAGGTTATTTATTTAGAGGCAAAAGGCGATTATTTACCTGAAGGCCATAGTGAACCAGATGATGGCCATCAGTAGAGTGCTGAGTCTGAGCTCCCGACCCAGTAGTGATATAACATTCTTGATCACCTGTGGGAGGAGGGGAGTGTTATTCCAAGAGGAGTGCTTGTTTGGATTCATTGTGACAGGTGAAGACACACTGTATGTTTTCTCTTAATTCTTTGCTGTTATGACTTGGGATATTGTGCAGGCTTTACCAGCTTTGTGAGTGTTAAAGTGCGTACGATCCATCTCTGGAAGGCTGTGCCCGTTGCACTCTGGATCTCAAAGAACTCATCCTCCTGGGTCTTAGGGGTCTTGATCTGAGACACCTGTGTTGAATCAAGATGGAAATTAATTCAGAAGCACTCAAGCAAGTGGCTCATAAAAAACAAACGTTTTTGATGTTGGTCATTCTTCTTTTTGACGGCACTCACAGTGAACACTCTCTCGGGTTCGCCTTTGGCTCTCCAGTTGGTGTCGTGGACTTGTTTCAGGATCATCCATGCCTCGTCATGTTTACCATTCTGTAGAATCCAGAATGACAGAGAGGATAGCAGATCACAGTCACTATGTCTGCAGCAAACTGTTGTAGTTCAGAAGAATTAGCCAAAATACAAAATTTGACCCCCTTTCATTTTGTAATTAACTAATTCCTCAATCCGTCCATCCATCCATCCATCCATCCATCCATCCATCAATCCATTCATTCAGTCATTCATTCATTCATTCATTCATTCATTCATTCATTCATTCATTTAATCTCCCTGTTTCTGCCAGTGGTCTGACCTCCAGCAGGAAGCGTGGGCTCTCTGGCATGAAGGTGAGGCCTATGAGGGAGGCGATGGCAGGCAGGGCACACACCAGCACAAACACCCTCCAGCTGTGGAACTGGAACTCTGAGCCCATGCTGAAGCCCCAGCCTAGCAGGAGAAAGCACACACACACACACACACACACACGGTTACTGGAGTCTCGAGTGGGTAAGAGTTACTAGAGTTAGTTATGGTGAGTCTAGTTCTGTTGTGACTTCAATCTTTTATGAGCTCACATGTTAAAAAATGTTTTGTTTATTGTTGTTTGGAAATTTTATTAAACAAACACAATTTTTAGTAAACAAACAAATTTACTTGTCCTAGGGGGGAATTTGTCCTCTGCATTTGACCTATCCAAGGGATAGTACACACACACACACCTGCATACACACACACACAGTCTCTCTCTCTCTCTCTCTCTCTCTCTCTCTCTCTATCTCTCAGATGAAGTGCAAATGATGTGTGTTGTACTGTGTACTGTGTTTGAAGTAGCACAGGCCAGAGGTGTGTTTTGTTACCGTAGCGTGGGATGATGCCCCAGGCTGTGAAGGAGGCGTAGATGCCCCCCACCATCCAGAACATGCACAGCCAGCTTAAGTGCTCGCCCCGCTTATCCATCTGCAGGAACTCTGAGAAGTACGAGTACACGATTGGCACAGAGCCCCCGATCCTGAGGTAAACACACACACACACACACACATACACACACACAAAGATACATTTATAACCACACATCACTTTGCTATGAATCTAACTGTCGCCCTGAGACACCACAGATATGGTTGAGCAGAGTTAAATTGTCCAGACACACACACACACTTACACACACACCACACACACACATTGTGGCTAAATGTCCTCAAGGGTTCTATTACTGCAAGTCTTGGCCTCCATGTTTGGGTCTGTTTTGTAAAGGAGCAGAGCAGTTTCACCCATCATCAGTCCAGTGAGCCACTGTGGTATTGCTCCTCAGAGATTCATTTGGAGGAAACATACAGCTTAAGGCATCAACTTAGATGCTACTGCAGACAGATGATAGTTCAGTAAAGGGTCAATTAGATAGGTGTGACTCTAACAGAACTTGCCTGTGTCTGCCTCATTAATCTGGGGTAATAGTCACGAAACTACACACACACACACACGCCGCTCATAAATGAACATGTACCCAAAACCAGAGATGAGTCGGAAGAAGAGGAAGAATCCGTATCCTTGGGCGAAAGAGGAGAGGAAGGCAAAGATGCAGTTGATGGCGAGGGCGACAATCAGACACTTCCTCCGGCCCACCTTATCAGCCAGTCCACCCCATATGAATGCACCAAACATCATGCCCAGAAACACTATCAAACCTGCAACACACACACACAAACACACACACACACACACATGCGTTAGTACATATCAATCCACACAGTACTGTTAGTAAGTCCGCAACCATATGAACTCTAATTCACATGGTGTGTAGGGATAGAGGTTGTTTTGTAATAGGAGGTAATCTGTGTTTAAACAACTGCTTTCATCTCAGAGAACAGTAACTACCTTAACCCTGGTGTATTCCACTGGTCTGTGATTGAAGAAGTTGAAATCTCTGTAGCTGTGTCACTAAACTGCAGGATAATGTCCTATTGGATAGTTGTGGCAGAGAGAGGAGGAGGATTGATTTACAGTAGCAGCAGTAGGTGGTATGGGGACAGTGCAGTGCTGCCTGCCAGTCAAAATGGCACGGGTAAGAGCAGTACCGGCTAGAATCCATAAGGGGGCGTAGTAACCCATATTTCCATCAGAGGGATTATGTAACGCTGCAAGATGCACCTCACAGATCTGCTGACTCTGAACATTTATCAAGCCTGTAAAAGTTTCATTATCTTAATGAGATTCAGATGAATGAAAATGAGATTTATGTCTGCGCCAAAGATAAATGACTTCACCTTTAATGCACCTCTTTTATCTGTTTTGCTGTCGTTCCTAGTAGGTAAAAGAAACAATGAGACTGTCTCAGCCACCCTCAGCAGTGACATAAAATCTTGATGACACCCAGTAAGGAGCAGGTAAGGGTAAGACTGAGATGTGATGCCCTCAAATGTGACAACAGGTGTGTTGTTAAACCTGGCTAGCATGCTAGCAGCCTGGAAATTGTGGGTTTGAATCCTGGCTGCCACCGTTGTGCACTTTGCTCCAGGAGAAACTGGCTCTGATGTAATTGATAATTGGTAGTTGACAAATGTAAGTCGCTTTGGATAAAAGCATCAGCTAAATGTAAATGTAAATGTAAACTGTTGGAGTGCCCTTTCTGATCTCATACAGTCTCTTCTTCCTGTGACATGTCAGTCAGGAATGATATTTATTTACATACCAATATTAACGTTTTACTTTTTAATACATGACAGTGCATCTGTGCATTGTGTGTGCGTTACATTGAGTTTCACATCATGTAGCATTTCAAAATATGGCTGGATATACGTATTATGCCTTTAACTGCATAGCAGCTCTCACACATCACTTCCTGGGCTAGAGCTATAGGATGAGCTTAGACATTGTGAGAAGATGGATCTGTGTATTAAGCAGCAGGGTGGATCTGTGTCTGGTGTTTGGAACAGCAATGACTGGCGAGGTGGCTCTGAGACTTGTCATTGTTAGCATGGGAGAACGCTGCTTAGGTCAGTGATAACTCTGTGATGGCTGACAGCTATGTGGATCAGTAGATAAGTGTTTTTATAAGAAAGACTGGGTCTGTGTGCTTGACTGATGATCCTGATGTAGGTTGGTTTCCTACTATAGGTGGGAATTGTGGGATATTCATGAGGAGCCGAGTGGTAGCGTAGGCGACTGCTTCATCCCCCGCTCAGAGAGAGAGGGGAGGAGTCTAGGAGTGTCCAAGAGGCTGGGCCACAAAGGGTGAGTGGGTGGGGTCTCTACAGATGGTACTGCCACCAGGGGATGTGGCAAAGACCCAGTGAAACTGTGTGCGTGTCTCTATGTGTGTGTGTGTGCCTATGTATTAGTGTGCATGTGTGTGTGTGCGTGTGTGTCTGTGTGTGTGTGTGAAAAGCGTTAATCCAGTGAGTGTATTGTGACTTACACTGACAGGAAATCTGAAACTCGGCAGGTGGGATCCCTGTATCAAAGCACATTATTGCCACAGCGCACTTTACTTTGCTTTGCTTTGTGTCTCATTTAAACACACACCCTCAATTACAGCCTCAAAGCCATATTATGCTCCATGAAATCTGACCAAAGACCAAACCATCTGACCAAGATCTTGAATGTTTTGGTACTGGAGGTGCTATATAATGTAACCATGCACTGGTGTCAAAATCCACAAATATTGCATGGCTCATTTTAGACAAGGTTCCATACACCTACACACCTATAAAAACAGTAAAATGAAGTAAAATGGAGATTGTTTGGATTCAGCCATCAAGTAGTCTAAACTTACAGACAACAAAGCCTATCCTGCTTTCTGACATAACAGAATAGATGATGCCATAGCATGCAATTTCATGACACCTTGCCTTCCTGAATCAGAGCAGTGGCCAGTTAGCATCTTTTGGCATATGGAAAACATTATCTGGCTATGATCGTTTCACTTTTTGGAGCAAGCGTTCAGAAACAAACAATATTTATTAATATGCTGCATTTGCATTCGCAGATCATCAGGTGGCAGTGAGAGTGTTGATGCAACTCCGTCCAATCTATTTTATTAGTAGGATCAATTGACCATAAAGAAACTTCAGCTGCCATCAGGTCTTCAGTATTTCTGCCATCAATCTGCCACCACTGACATGGCTGATTTTAAGAGAGAGACTTTAAGCCATGAGTAGATGCTTCTGGGGAGTTGGAAGAACTACTGGAAGGCACTCAAAAGGACTCACCACAGAGCAGTAAATCTTTTCACCAGCACATACATCTACGGGGCCAACCCTGTTTGATTATCCAGCAGCAGTATCCCAGCATTTAGCTACATTTTAGCATCAGCATCACCACATTATTTTGATATTTAATTTTCATAAATTTTAGCAATATGTGGAGACCTAAATGATTTGCATTTCTAAATGCAGTAAATGTCACAATTGAAAAGCAAAAAATGGCATTTTCCTTTCAGCAGGACCAATTGAATGCCTGTCCTACCATCCAGCACACAAGAAAGTATATGCGTGTCTACCATCTTGATCCCTAAGAGAAATCTGTTCTTTGCATTTTCCCACATGTGATTAGCAGGGCTGTGGAAGAGGCTAAACACAGTTTGCTCTCAAATTTCAGAAATTAGTTTATACACCTCAGAATTTACTCCAAGTCTTGTCCATTGTCCATGTTTACCATTTAATAGTCTACCACTGCTATTGTACACTAGACTGTAACTTTCCATCATTAAACATGGTCTGTATGTCTTTTTTACACATCTGATACTGCATATCTCCGTCCACTTTACAGTGATCAGAGAATTCATAGTTTACACACCAAATTATTTGAACATATACACACAGTGAGCGAACACACAACAACCCAGTGCAGTGGGCAGCCACTGGTGCCACTCCTGCGGTCAGGTACCTTGCTTAAGGGCACTTGACCCATAGGTGTGGACAAGGGAGAGCCAATTCTTTTCCTACCTGTTACACTCTTCAGTCACAGATTGTATCCCCTAACCAGTAGACCACAGCTGGCAGTGAGGCAGAACTATACCACAGGCACAAAACAACAAGCACAGCTCCCTCACAGCTGTAGTCCAATAATCTACTCTTGCCCTCAGATCTATATGAGAAGACACAAAATAAAACATTTCAAACAGGTACCTTTAGACTGAACCTTGTCCAGATTCAGTATAAACTCATATGAACACTGATATCCCATATATATATATATATATATATATATATATATATATATAGGTCTGTCTCTTTGTATAGTTCTTGAAATTTTTGCTAACTATTGGGGTGGTTTTCATTATGTTGACTCTGATATACAAGTCTGTGTCAACAGTTTTTATTAATTCCTGTGGATGGAGTATCATTCATTGGTGCAGTGTTATCAGTCTGAGTTGAATTAGGAGTACGCGTCCGACTGAGTTATTTATTAGGCCTGTGTCGGGTTATGTATCTCTGCTGTGTCGGGGCTTGTGTATCTGAACTGCAAGGTCAGTCCAAGCAGCTCCTATCGATCCTGTTGGTCGCGTGCTGAGTCAGAGGTCTCCTCCAGGGAGCAGCACCAAAATGCTGTGAAAAAAACTGCCATCTCATCCTTCTCAGTTATTCTGGCTCTGACTCAAACTCCTCACAGCCAGCCACTGCGACTCCTGGTGCTGCCTCTTCTCGACTGATGAGTGTGTGTGTGTGTGTGTGTGTGTGGGTGCTCCACTGTCGCTGATTTCGCCGTCCTCCACTGCAGAGGGTCAATGTGATTGCTAAACTTGGAAAGTCTTTGTGAGGTTGTCCTCTAAAATCAAACACTAAAATTGGAAAAACTACACTTACTTTTGAGCAAGGTTGCCGTAAAGAGAGAACAGTTAAGAACTGAGCAAACATTGGTGTCACTGAACAGTTTGGACATTCAAGCCTCTAGTTTGCTCTCCATGTCCTCAACCCTACCCCCCTCCACCCTGCCCTCTCAGATCCCCTAGTCCTCCTTGCTCTTCTCCGCTCTACATCATCTGGGTCCACCACCGTGGTGCCTGTGCTGGTACCGTGCCGATTCCCAGTCTAGAACTGGTTCTGCATGTTGTGAACAATCACTTCACGGCTCCCTGAAAGTGCTGGTCTCGAAGTCCACACACATCACAGTGCTGTGTTGTTTGCAAAACGATGCTAACCTTATGTGCAAGCTGTTTGGATTTGATTTGTGGCTTGTCCCTTTTGTTTACCATAATGCAAATATCACTCAGCATATCACTCTGCTACTCCCTTCTTCTCTCTTTCAATCACATTTTAAGACCTTTCTATGTCCCAAGCACTGTTTACTTCAGTGGTTAGCTTGTTTGTTCTTCTTCCTGTCTTTTGTTTTGCCTCCTGTTTGAGAAAGGCACTATTATCGCTGAGGTGTTTTGTGAGTCTGTCTATTTGCCCCTCTTGGATCGATGACTTGCATCTCAGGAGGAAAGCACCAGTGTTATCATATCTGTGCCTCTCAGGAGAACACCAATGCGAGGTCATATCTGTGTCTCTCAGGAGAACACCAGTGCTATATAATATGTGTGCATCTCAGTAGAAGAACACCAGTGCTATATCATATGTGTGCATCTCAGTAGAAGAACACCAGTGCTATATCATATCTGTGCATCTCAGTAGGAGAACACCAGTGCTATATCATATCTGTGCCTCTCAGAGGGAGAGCACCAGTGCTATATCATATCTGTGCATCTCAGTAGGAGAACACCAGTGCTATATCATATCTGTGCCTCTCAGAGGGAGAGCACCAGTGCTATATCATATCTGTGCCTCTCAGAGGGAGAGCACCAGTGCTATATCATATCTGTGCCTCTTAGAGGGAGAGCACCAGTGCTATCATATCTGTGAGTCCTCCGTAGGTTCACATTAGGTGTAACTGTAGCCCACTGCAGTCCCAGTGAGGTTGCTGCAGGTTTGTCATAGAGATGCTCACTCCAGACTCCAGTCAGGCCTCTCTGCACATTCTGCCGGGCACTCCTCACAACCGGCGACCTGCCCGACCCCCCTCCCCCTGCATCCTGCTGCAGTGTGGGGGTTGGCCCTGTGTCGGAGTCGTGGCGAGAGCCGACGTAGAAAGCCATACAGAGCAGCATTAGCTAATTTGAGCCTCCTGGCTCGTATTGATTGACTGTCAGAGACTGCTGCTGGCCCCAGGACACAAACAGCACCACGATATACGCGTGGGGGGTCGGGGGCTGAGCTAAATTGCAAAAGCACATTTGGATCAAACTCCAATCCAACCACTGATATCGATGTCACGTGAAAAATGACTTTGCACATTAACTCACTCCAATTGTTGAGAGCAGTTTAATCCCCGACTTCACCTGCGGCTCTGCCTGTGCTCTGAATTGAGGAAAATAAATCACGGAAATCCCATAAAACGTCAGTGGCTTTCACTCAGGTTTGCTGATTCTCAGTCCGGCTTCAAGGCCCTTCGTCCCTCTCTATTACTGGGTTCAGAGCATCTACGCATTTATTGTGTGTGGTGTGATATAGTGAGTATTCGCCTTATAGCATGGTTGTCTGAATACACTATAGTCACTCTACAATTCAAGATTCAAGATAGTCTTCATTCCATCTCATTAAAAACTATTATTAAACTAGTATAAGAGAGTAAAATTCTTGTGTTTTTGCTCCTCAAAAATAAATAATGCATAAATAGAAAGTTAAGTGTTGAGAGAGAGAGAGAGAGAGGGAGAGAGAGATAGAGAGAGAGAGAGAGAGAGAGAGAGAGAGAGAGAGAGAGTGTCATGCAATACAGTGTAATAGTAGACATGCAATACACTGGATAGTGAGTGGGTGGATGTTTAAAACGCTGGGTTTGTCTTTCCATCTTTCCATCTCTGCTCTGTATATCAGTGAAAATCAGCTTTTTGATTAGCTGAATACACCTGAATAAGCCAACGCCAATTTGAAACCACTGATTTCAGGTCAGGTGTGTTTACAAAAATGTGGGGATATGGAGACAGTAGGAAGGCCCCAGGAAAGCTTCCAGGAACAGGATTGGTTTGTTCTGTGGTTGGAATAATTTCGACCTTTTCTGGCTATGATTTATTTCTTTTCATGCATTGACATGACCCACATATTGAAATAAAAATGCATATTGATATCATTAGGATACACATAAAAGATATCATAAAAGATAGACATTTCAACATTGTGCTCACTGTACAGACTTACCCAGCATGCCTTTCTCCGCATGGGATAGGCACATGTCCTTCTCGGCGCTGGGCAGCACGAAGCCGACCACGAAGCACTCCACACCATCGGCCATGAGTGCCAAGCCCAGCACCACAAATAGCGTCCACTGGAAGCGCCCGTGAGCGCAGTCCTCCATGATGTCCTCGTACTGCTCTGCCAGCTCCTCCTGCTCTGAGACGGCATCCGCTGCCGCCCGCGCCTTTGCCCGCGCCGCCCGCCGCGCAGCCTTCACCTCGTCCGGGTGCGGGATGCCCTGGTACTCGCCCTCGTACATCTGGTCATCCTCGTCGTGACCTTCCGTCACGTCACTGGCCGCGTCTTCCTCCTGGGCTGGGTAGTCGCCCTGGTAACCGTAGCCATCCTGGCCCCCTTCGCCGTACGTGCCGTAGCCCTCGTCGCCTTGGTGATACACGTTGTTTTGGTAGGGGTCGGCCATCTTTGCCACAGGCTGGGGAATGTGGTAGCGTAACACAGAGGAGCTGTGGTGGGCTAGATCAGCATAATCTTCTAAATCCCTCCTCCTTTAGTCCGTATCCAGCTTGGTGCTTTTAGATCTCGGACACTGGGATGTTTATTTGGTGCTTTAGGTTCTTTATGCTCCAAATATTTCAATAAGGCCCTGTGTTAAGACAATCCTCTCCAATAATTCAGAATGATTTCTGCTCTGAGCGATGTCTGTCTCTCTCTCTCTCTCCCTGTCTGTCTTTGTCTCTATTCAATGTGTGGTTATTGAGTCCGTTGGGAGTGGGCTTTCTCTGTGGTTCACTGTGGATGGCGGGGGATGACGTGTGTGGTCCACACGTGCCTGTAGACTAGCTCTTCCTCTTCTCCTCCTCACAAGGCCACATGCTGAATCTGAAGGGAAGGAGAAGGAAGAAACCTTAGTCAGGGCTGACACACACACAGCAAAGACAGCATACATGATTACTGGAGGGATATAAGGAAATCTGTGGATATATGGGAATGCACCCCTCTACTCCAACAGACAACACAAGCCCAAAAGGAGCAGCTCTGTTCGGACACACATACACACACACACACACACACACACACACACACACACACATAGCTCCTTCAAACTTCAGAAGTTCTTCCAAGTCCAGGAGCTCTTTGTTACTCTTGTGCTCTTTACTTTGCTACTCTTTCTCTCTCTCTAGCTCTCTCTCTCTGTGTCTTTATCCCCCTCTCTACTCTCTTTCTCTCCCTCTGTCTCTCTCTCTCTCTTCTTCATATCATTGGTTCTTGTCTCACTCCTACACTCCTCCTTTCTAAATGCTGTTTTTCTTACGCAGTCCTCCCTCACGATTGATTCTTTTCCTCTCAGATGCTGTCTCTTTGTGAACGGTCTTTCATCTTCTCTCTCTCTCTCTCTCTCTCTCTCTCTCTCGGTCATGGACACTCGTGGTTCTGTTTAATCTTGTCTTTCTTGCTGCAGTCTGTCTCTTCTTCAGTCCGTCTTCCATCATTTCTTTATGATCCCTCTCTCATTCTCTTCCAACTCACCAATGCTTTGTCTTAGACATTCTCTCAGTATTAATTGTCCTTCTCCTGTGATTGACTGCCTCTCAGTTCTCTCTTGTCTGATGGCCACTGATCTCCTGTAAACGCTTATGAATGAGATCAGTGAGGAACCATGGCAAATATCCTCACAAATCCTTCTCATAATTGCTTGTTTTACATCTTAATGTTTTTTTTAGAGACCTACCCACACACACACACACATACATATTCATATAATATTCATTCATAATGCAGCAAATCAAATTTGTCTTGCTGTCTTCGTGCTTACATGACAGAATGTAAAAACATTTGAGTGTGTGTGTGTGTGTGTGTGTGTGTCTTTCAGTTTGTCTGGGAAGTTTACTCTCCTGGAGGTCAGTTTACACTTTCCAATAGCCTATATGACACCAAAAAAAGACTCCTTTTGTCTGTCACTGATTGCTAATTCTGCCAGTGATGTGGGATGGTAGCTGACATTCCTAGAAATGAATCCTCCTCTCCATGCATGCAGGAAAGTGTTCAGAAAAAGCTAGAAATATTCACCACAATACACACACACTACAATACACACACACTACAATATACACCACAATAGCATATTGGTGTGCAGTCTTGGCCATGTCTTCTATGGAAAAAATACTGTAATCTCAGGAGACATCCTGGTTACATAAAAAAAGAATAAACAGAAGGATAAAAGTAGCCTAGATGCAGATGGCCAGACACAGGGATGGAGTTCACCTCTCTCTGGGGAATAGGAAGTCATTCTGAATCTCTTCTGCTTCTGCTCTTCCTCCTTGCTCCTCTGTTCCCTTTATACTGAGACACCTGAAGGTCATGCTTTGTGCGTGGGCACCCAAGGGGGCTAGTTTAAAGGATGCTGCCAGCCTGCACGGCCTGTGGGTGGTGGTAGCTACAGCTTCTGCGCAGTAGCTGCCCACAGGACCTCGAGTGAGGGAGTCGGTGGAAAATCTCTTACACATCACTATCTCCACTCTGCACTATCCCTTCCAATAGAGACATTGATTTTAAGCCTCATCCATACTTATGGACACATCTACCCACTTTTTGCACTCTCCCCCTACTGGTGCTCGCTCGCTCGCTCGCTCGCTCTCTCTCTCTCTCTCTCTCTCTCTCTCTCTTCTCTCTCTCTCTCTCTCTCTCTCTCTCTCTCTCTTCTCTCTCTCTCTCTCTCTCTCTCTCTCTTCTCTCTCTCTCTCTCTCTCTCTCTCTCTCTCTCTCTCTCTCTCTCTCTCTCTCTATCTATCTATCTATCTACATTGTTTTTTTATTACTTAAGTTGTCCATATGGAGCCAGTCAAGAATTGTGTAAAATTTGGGGATCCTGCAGTGGTTATAGTTTGAAGCACTGTTCCACTCAGCACACCTGAATGCCGTTATCAGTGCTAGTCTTCATTAGTCGGGCATGCCTGAGACCATTAGGAGTACTGGATGGATGGATGGATGGATGGATGGATGGATGGATGGATGGATGGATGGATGGATGGATGGATGGATGGATGGATGGATGGATGGATGGATGGATGGATGATGGATGGATGGATAGATAGATAGATAGATAGATAGATAGATAGATAGATAAAATTAACTTTTACTTAGCCTGGAGACTAAAATCTTTGTGATTGGATTTGGCTCTAGCACTCAATATGGTCACCAGGTCTATTTGACCTTCTTTGAACAAACCAAAAATGGGCCTGAAAACAAAATGAAGAGACACCCAAGAGAGGCAATTTGATCTACATTTGTTGTTGATCCAAGAAATGGGAGATGACAGCTAGGTATCCAGACCAAGCCCATCCATAGATTGAGGTAATCGCTCACAAAAGCCAGGCTAGTATTTATTTGCTTCCATATCAGCAACCACCATGCCAATCCCATAGGATGCCTGAGCCCGCAGTGCAACTGAGCAACCTGTGTAGTGACACTCAGTGTGAGTGAGAACAGCGGGAGTGAGAGTGACATGTGGCTGGACTTGCTCTGTACAGCAGGAGAAAACAACTCAAGTCAGCCCAGATTATACCGTACATCTCCATATATCCACCTGGGTTATGGAGAGCCCAACAGGTCCTCTAGTCCCCAACTGTTTGCGTTGATGAGGAGAGAGAGAGAAGACAGCAAAGGTGCCCTCTCCCCTCCTCGGTACTCCGCAGTAGCATAAGAGTGTATGTCTGAATGACTGTGTAAACCTAGCAATGTAGGAAGGTAATTACACCCAGTGTCACATAAAATTAATTGGTCAACAGATGTTTAGACCAACATGAATTTACAAATGAACTGAAGAATGCATTCAAATGAACGCTGGATAAATTTTATAATCCACTATTCTGTTTTGCATTTTTGTTTTTTATTGTTTATGTGTGTGTGTGTGTCCGTGGTCCGTGCCTGTGTGTGTGTGCATGCATGTGTATGTGTGTCTGTATGTGTGCGTGTGTGTGTGTGTGTGTGTGTGTGTGTGTGTGTGTGCGCATGCGTGTGTGTGTGCGTACAGTACATGCACAGGATGTTCCTTGTGTTCCAATCAAATTTCCTTTGGAATGAATAAAGTATTTGCCATTTTATTTCATTTGTCCTCAGCAGCCAATCAAATTACTCCTTCCCCTCTATGCTCCTGAAGCATTGTTTTGATTGGAAAAAATAAGTCATATGTTTGTTTCCATTAACAGAGTCACAATTGTATAGAAACACTGGAGGTTTCTTTGAGTATGCATAGTTAACAGACAAGTAAATCCAGCCTGTAATTAACCATTCACTGAATTTAAAAAGATTGGTTGTATTGGAGGTGGTTTATAATTCCAGAGTCCTCTGAGTACTGAAAAATTACATGGTTTTCAAACTGCATAGAAAGTTTTGTATTATGTTATATAATATAATTTGACCAAGATCAAATTATTGGTTCCTTTGTGTTTTTTTTTTTTTCTCTTGGTGTTCACGGTCACAAATAACCTGAGCAAAGGAGAAAGAATGGGTGAGATATAGCAAATGTATCAAATTAATTCCAGGCACCTCCAGTCCTATCTACACATCAGATGGACAGTGTAAGCATGTGTGTGTTCCCTTACACAAACATAAACACACCCTTCACTCTCTCTGGTTCTAGTGACAGCGTCCATAGGAACCCATGTCCAATTGAATCTTTCCTTTAGGGAATTACATAGAGTCAGTTCAATACGGCCTGTGTAACTAGGTTAATATTGCTTTAATATTTTATTTTGGAGGTTGAAGTCTCACCAACACCCCTCAACAGAGTATATAATGTTTTGTGTGCTATCATTTATTTATGTGTTTTTATTTTGGACTTTTATTGTGAAAGTCATCAGATAAGCTCGTTGTGTTGATGCTGTCCTCTTGTCAGTTGCTGCTGAACTTGACTGAAAGAGGCATTGTAAGGATGAGCGTTTATGTACTCTGCTCTCCTCTTTTATTATATGCCAGTGGAAGAATAAATCAGTCAATGGTTCCCTCGTGCCCTCGTGTCCTCGTGCCCTAGTGTCCAGCTCCTCATTGAGCACAACACAACACAGAGTAGTCGGGGAAGTGCAGGGCAGAGCCACGCCCGTTACACCTGCTTGTCATGAATAGTGACAAAGGTTTAACATCTGTAGAGAGCATAAGTTAATACAGAGGTCTATCACGGAATTAGATGATAATGCATATCATATCACAAGTTAAAAAGCACCATTTTGACCTGAACTAACAAACATGAAAGAAACGCAATAGGAGGGTTGTAGGTATGGGATTTGGCTGTTGTCCAAAGCGACTTCAAATTCTTCCAAGAATACGTCCTGGCCTAAATTCTGAGAATGCACTTAACATCTTATACTCAATTTCAATTTAATATTGCACTTTTTATTACACTATTGCACTTTCTACTTAAAATAGTGCAGTCTTTATGTTAGCAATATGCACTCTAGTTTCTTTCATTGTGTTGCAGCTTGAATGTTATCCTCTTTTGTAAGTCGCTTTGGACAAAAGCGTCTGCTAAATGCATAAATGTAAATGTAAATATAAACACAACATTAAGTGCTGATGTTTGTGATGGACAGAGAGTGCGCAAGTGTGCATGATATGGACCCTTAAAGATGATAGTGTTTCAACCTGAAGTGGATCTGTGTGAGCTACTGCTGAGCTGAGAGGCCTTTTCATCAGTCACAGAGCATCCCTTCAAGACAGCCTTCAGAGAGCGAATGAGGCTGACAGAACATACATATGTGTGTGTGTGTGTGTGTGTGTGTGAATCCTCTCAAGATCCTCTGAGAGACCCCTGAGAGAGAGTGAGTAAGACAGTTGCCTATTGGCTGACAGAAGATCTACACATGTGTGTGAGTGTGTGTGTGTGTGAGTGTGTGTGTGTGTGTGTGTGTGTGTGTGTGTGTGGTCCCTGGCCTGTTGACTTTTCTGAGTGAGGCTTGACAGAGGGAGCAAGGATCAGAAAGGAGAGAAAGATGAAAGAGAAAAGGAAGTGTAGCGCCCCTTTGCTATCCCTTGCAATATGTTGGGGTGGCTACCCTAGGTTCTTTATATACTAATATATTATTACTGATATGATAATAGGTATAACCCCTGTGTGTCAATAGTAATGCAACTCCAAACCAGTTTTAAAATTAATAATTACTAAGTTTACTTGAAGATATATTTTAGATATTTACATACAAATGTTAGTAATTGAAACACAAAAAAATAGTACCCGGTTCAAACTCCTTCAGTTCCCAAATATTCAGTTCCTTGTTCAATGAACACAGTAATTCTAAATATTACCCTCTTCAATGTCCTTACCAATAAACTCAAACACTCAATAAACCTAAAGCCGGCAGTTTTATAACTAAACTGAAAATAATCCTCAAATACCGTAGGATGAATCACAATAACGTCGAGTGTCCGTCAGTAGATGCAGGCCTGTAGCGATGCTTGGGAGCGTAGAGACCTAAAACACAATGGCCGCTTCACGCCAATGCGCATTAAACAAACTCACCCCCGCAGAACTGGGCCTCGTCGTCCTCACCGCGGCAACGCTGTGTTGGCGAAGTTGAGTGTGGAAAACGTTGTCCTAGCCAAGCAGGGATGTCTATGGACTTTAGAGTTCGTCGGTCTGGGCCTCGCACGGCAGCCGAGTGGGCCACTCGCTAGTAACAGTCCAGTTAACTCTAATAAACTCGGTGGGTTTGACTAGCTTCCTTCAATGACTTGCAGAAAACGCTTAGCCAAAGTTCACTTTGAAAACGCCACATTAAACACTGAATACATGCAGTCTAAATGTTACAAAATGACTCACTAACCGTGTGTCACTACACATTCACTACAACATGCCCTAAAGTAGTGTTTTACCACTTAATAAACTTCAGTATCGCTGTGCGATTCTAACGTGTCTCTCTCGTTGCTCCTTCTTTGTCCTCTCTCCACTTCCTCATTTCCGCTGACCTCTAACCCTGACGTTGACTGCATCATCATTACAGGTAAGAGATTTATAACAAATGTATTTCTTTTAACATGTGCATGTAACATAATATTCTTGCACTACATCATTAAGAAAATAATATTTAAACAAACAAAATATACATAGCCAGCTTAACATTATGCACATAGCAATACAGTTTTTAAACATGAAATCCCCATACACTTCAATGGTATGAACTTCACAGTATTAACACACTTAACTGTTTTTGAACTTTTTAACCTTTTCAATTCTATTTATTCTAATTATGAGCTTCTTATATTTATACTATTTATTGTACCACTTATTTATTTCTCTAATCATCGCCTTATCCTCATAGGGCTACATCCTCCCCCTTCTAACTGTCTGCATGTCCTCATGAGACAAACTAACACGCAGAATAAGGAAAGGTTATTAAACTAACTTAGGTTTCAATAACCTAGTTTAATAATAATGCCCTTGTGGACAATAGTGATGGGCTTATCACTAGCCTTTCCTGGTTCATCGTAAGTCAAACGAATTACAGGTTTCACATGCCTTTTAGGTCTAGAGCTAGATCTAAGATTGTGCTCTACCTTTGCTGAAGTACTAGTTTTAGCTTTAGGAGTACGTAAGGGTGTTCTAACTTCTCTCTGTTCTGGCTCAGAGTCAGAGGGATCGGAGTCAGTGGTGTGTTCGCTGACATCTTCACCTTCTGCTTGAGACGACTCCTCACGTCTGTCATTAGGAGCTTGTCTATGGGATTCTTCATGGTCAGAGACCTCCTCAGTTTCCTCATTGACTGACATTTCCTCTTCACTATGACTATAGACTCTTTCATCTTCTCCACTGGGTTCCTGGACAGCCGGCTCCTCACCCTCTTCTCTGGAACCTGCAGTACTGAGCTCTCCATAGGTCCTCCTTGGTAAGAGCTGATGCAGACCTTTCCAGTAAGATCTATGAGTCCGTCCATAATCCATGTCTGAAGATGAATCCGTGTCACTATGTTCCATGTCCGTTGTTCTTTCCGTCCTTCTTTGGTGTTTGTCTTTGGTTCTTGTCCTCTGTAACCTCGTCTTTGGTCTCAAAGGTGACGGTTCACAACCTTCAACATCCGGCATCCTTAAAGACTGACTAATGGGCAAGAGATGATCTCTGTGTATCGTCTTCGTGCCACCTTTCCCATCTTTAGGCTTCACTTTGTAAACAGGTAAGTGGGGTAGTTTTCCAACCACAACATATGGCACTGAGCTCCAGCGGCTTTCGAGTTTGTGTTTACCTTTTAGCCCCAGATTTCTGAGAAGCACTCTGTCACCAATGTCAATAGTCTGAAAACGCACTTTCTGGTCATACGCTCTTTTATTTCTTTGATGTGTCTTGTCTGCTGATTTGCTCGCAAGCTCGTAGGCTTTCTGCAGGTCTTCCTTCAGCCTCTCCACATACCTGGAATGATGTCTGTCTCCAGTTCCATCAGCTGAGGTGCCGAAACACAGATCCACTGGCAGCCTAGCTTCTCTGCCGAACATCAGTAGATACGGTGAAAATCCAGTTGAGTCACATTTCGTACTGTTATAGGCATGGACAACGTATGGAATGTGCTGACTCCACGATCGCTTCTTCTCATGCCCCAATGTTGCTAACATGGACAGTAAAGTACGATTGAATCTTTCGGGTTGAGGGTCCCCTTGAGGATGATAGGGCGTGGTTCGGGATTTCCGTACCCCCAGCATCATCAGGAGCTCTCTAATCAAGCGACTTTCGAAGTCTCTTCCTTGATCCGAATGTATTCGGCTGGGCAGACCATAGTGCACGAAGTACTTTTCTACCAGGACTTTGGCTACTGTGAGGGCTTTCTGGTTCCTCGTCGGAAATGCCTGGGCGTACCGTGTGAAATGATCTGTCACGACCAATACATTACTAATCCCCTTCGAGTCTGGTTCCATGGAGAGAAAATCTATGCAAACAAGATCCATTGGGCCACTGCTCACAATCTGATGCAGGGGTGCAACCTTCTTGCAAGGGGTCTTCCGCACGACACACTCTCCACAGTCCTTGACATACTGCTCAGCATCCATTGCCATCTTGGGCCAATAGAACCTACCACGGAGCAGGTCAATGGTCCGGTCCACTCCTAGATGACCCATGTCATCATGAAGGGATCGCAGGACAGCCTCTCGGAACTCAGCAGGTAGCACGAGCTGTGGTACCATTTCTCCCGAGGATCTCTTGCTTGTTCTCTGAAGCAGGCCATCTTTCAGCGCAAGACGGTCTCTTTCTCTTTTAAACAACATAAGGTCAGGAGCTATCTCCTTGTCATTAGGCCACTTTCCTTCCTTCACGGCTTCTATCACTGTACGGATGATGTTGTCCCCCTGCTGAGACGCCATCAGTTCAGCTTTGGACATCTGCCTCAAGGAACACAGGTTAAGGTGAGTAGGGAAAGCAAACACCTCAGGGATACACTCAGGGGAAGCACCTAGCTGGTCCACGTACCTCGGTGGTGCTCCAGACAACTCTGTAGGGCAGATTCTCTGACAGATGGATTTCACCCCGCTCTGAGGTATCTCCTCCCACTCTCCTCTGCCTGACTCATCAGCCATGTTTCTGGAAAGCAGGTCGGCATCAATGTTGGTTTTTCCAGGCCGATACTTGATATCAAAGTCATATGTGGCTAAGGCAGCCAGCCAGCGATGCCCTGTAGCATTTAGCTTAGCTGTTGTCAGCACATAGGTTAAGGGGTTATTGTCCGTACGGACAGTAAATTTAGCCCCATAGAGGTAATCGTGGAATTTATCCACAACCGCCCACTTTAACGCTAAAAATTCAAGTTGGTGCACAGGATAGCGTTGTTCAGTAGCACTCACTCTTCTACTGGCAAAGGCCACTGGCCTGAGTCCTTCTGGATGTTCTTGGTACAACACAGCACCAAGCCCCTTCAAGCTGGCGTCTGTGTGCAAGATGTACGACTTGTTGGCGTCTGCAAACGCAAGGACGGGCGCATTAGTGAGGCACTGAATGATGCGATGGAAAGCATTAGTGCAAGCCTGGTCCCATCGATCTCCAAATGGCTCTGACTCTTTCAGGTAGGTCTTAGTCTTCTCTTTAACATGCCTCTTGCCTTTTTGTGTTGGCGCATAGCCTTTGGTGAGTTCTGTGAGGGGTCTGACAATCGCTGAATAGTTTGCCACAAACCGGCGATAATACCCGCAGAACCCCAGAAACGACCTCAGGGATTTCAGATCTGTGGGCCGAGGCCAGTTGGTAACTGCCTTCACCTTATCAGGATCCGTGGCAATGCCATCTGCAGAGATTATGTGCCCCACATATTTCACCTTCGGTTGGCAAAACTGGCACTTGTCTAGAGAAAGCTTAAGTCCGACCTCCTCGAGTCGGTCCAACACTTTGAGAAGCCGCTCTTCGTGTTCCTCTAAGGACTTCCCAAACACAATAAGATCATCCAGGTAAACTAATACCTGGAGCAGGTTCATATCACCTACAGCTCGTTCCATTAATCGTTGAAATGTTGCCGGGGCTCCAGTGATACCCTGCGGCATTCTTTCGAACTGGTAGAACCCTAGTGGGCAGATAAACGCTGTTTTTTCTTTGTCAGTTTCTGCCATCGCAATCTGGTAATATCCTGACCTCAAATCTAACACTGAAAACCACCTACTCCCTGTCAAGCAGTCGAACACATCATCAATGCGAGGAGTCGTGTATTGGTCAGGTACTGTTCTGGTATTTAAAGTTCGGTAGTCGATGCACATTCTGACACTACCATTCTTCTTCCTTGCTACGACTATAGGAGAGGCGTATGGGCTACGAGACTCCTTGATAATGCCAGCTTTCAGAAGATCTTGTAAGTGTCTGCGTACATCTTCAATGTCTGCAGGCGCTAAACGCCGCGACCTCTCTCGAAATGGTCTGGTGTCTGACAGCCTAATATGATGCTCTACTCCCCTCGCCAGTCCCACGTCCCACTCATGCAGAGAGAAAGCACTAGCTCTTTCTAACAGTTTTCGCCGGAGTCGGGACTTCCAGTGCTCTGGGATGGGTGAGTCGCCAAAATCGATGAGGCTGGGGTCAAAGCTTGTGGCTGTCACCTCAGTCCTTGACGTCATCTTGGGCTGCAAAGCAGGCATCACAGGATCAGCTGAACACAAATTTCCTATCACTGTCCCAACAGGAAGGACTGTATCTCTTACTGACTCATTGCGTACTACCACACAGAAATGGTTCACATCCACCTCTGAACTGGGCACCACCATTGGCTGCAGCAGCACACCAGCTGGAAGTGGGACTGTAGGCGAAGCATCCACCATCAGCACCTCTTTGTCCAATGGCTTCTCTATCTTCACCTGGCAAACAACTCGACACTCACTGCCAGCAGGTAAGGTTAGGGGACCTGGACCCATCCACTGAATGCATCCTATGTCCTCTTCCCCCTCACAGGTCACTGGAGTGATTCTCTGGACTACTTCATCAGTTCTGATTCCCAACGTCTGAGCTATGTCCACGCCCGCAGCCTCTTTGCAGATCTTAGCCAGACGCTTGAAGAGACTGGCATTGGTTCCCAGGATAACCGGAATCTGGTCTGGAGTTCTAGGGCCAGGACATATCAATGCTAGGACCGAGATAGATTCTTTGGAACCACTGACACTTGCAGGGAACTCCACATCTACTACTACGTAGCCCAGATAGGGATAGCTAGTCTCACTTAACCCCCATATGGCCAAGCCTGAGACAGGTTGGATCGGCACATCTGACAAATGCTGCTTGTACCATGTCTCAAAAATAATGGTCACTTGTGAGCCACTGTCTAGGACAGCTTCACACTGATGGCCATTTACTCGTAAGTGTACAACAGAGGGGGACCTATCAGGCCTTCGGGAAGGTGTGTGCCTCCCACTGAAGTCACTTCACTCTTGTTACTGAGGCAGACAGTCTCAGGGCTTTTGCCTTCTTGGCTCGTTGACTGTACCGTTTTAGCTCTCTTAAGAGACTGAATAAGCTTTTGAATGACTTTGCTCTGATTTTCTGCATTCTGACATTTGTTGGCGAAATGCCCTTGTTCACCACAACGATAGCAGATGCTTTCACCAGAGGCTCTAACTGCCTTCTGTGGCTTTTGGCTGCTTTGAGTAGATTTGGACGGTTGTACTCTTAATGCATTAGCAGGTGAATCAGGGACTTTAGTGCCTTTGGTTGACATTTTATTCTGTAACCTACGCACTTGTTTCTTCAACGCTGCAACCTCTGCATTTGCACAGCTTTCAGCCACTGATACTGGCACTGGAACAGTTTCTTTATCATCATCATCCACTTCTCGACACTGCTTTGTGTTCATAGTAGCAAACAATGATTTTAACTCCTTTATTTCTGCTTTCAAGGTCAGTATTTCCGTCTGACGACTGTCCACTTCCTTGTTGGTATGAACTCTGTGGACGGATGTACTAAGCTTGACTCTAGCAGCAGCGTATTCCTCTTCAGCTCGGATCTCAGCTAGCAGCTCTAAGAACTTTGGAGGATTTTGCTTTCTCTCCCTTATCTTAAGCTGAATCAACATCAAGTCCGAATGTATGGCCCCCCGTAGCAGTTGCTCCACTCGGGCGGTGTCCACACGACTGGCTGGAATACCACCTTTAGAAACTACTTTTGTAAGAGACTGCTCTAATCGCCTCAAGAAATCAGACAGCTTTTCATCTTTTTCTTGTTGCAACAACCTAAACTCAAAATAGAGATCTTCACCTGACTCAGCTGCACCGAATGCACTCTCAATTGCATTCAAGCACTCAAAAGGAGTGACGTCAGCCTCTGCTGTCCGAACTGCTTTCACTACTGCAAGAGCAGGTCCTCTAAGACACTCCATAATACGTCTACGCTTTTCTTTTGTTGAGCAGTCGCTCTCCTCTACCATTAAACGTGCCTGCTCAAGCCAGTGCTCTAATGCTTCTTCTCCTGCAGGTGTGGGTAATGTGCCTGAAAACATCCTTAGGCGACGATAGCTGCTGTTTTCGCCAGAAGGCTTCTCAATTTTCGACAACACATCCCCAACAGCCCTAATGATGGACTCAGCGGAGCTATTAGAAGCTGAAGCATTAAGCAGAATCTTCAATGGAGTCTGAGCATCTTCATCCGAAACAGGACGCTCACCTACTATGATGACAGGCCAACCGTCTTCCATATTAGGGCCTTTCACTCCAGAGGGAACCTTGGTGGGATCGACCTTCTCTCTTGTTTCGCAAAGCACGCTCAATCTGTTCAATTTGGTGTTAAACCTCCTGCCTCTTACTCGTACGCGTCCAAAAGCCTTAACTGTTTCGAGAGTCTCTTCTATCTCTGCAACTTCACAGCCTTTGGGCACCAGTGCAAGTAAAGCATTGTCTTCATTGAGAAACTCCCCTTGACACCATTCTCTGAGCTCTGTCACCAGCTCAGACTGCACTAATTGAATGTCCATGATAAATACTTGAGTAATAATGGAAAATAAAAAATTCTAAACTGCAAACTATTTTTTCTATGTGGTACCTTTAATGTACCTACTTAGCACTAAAATTTACTAAATGACACTTAGGTTTACCTATCCCAGCGGTGCCTCCATTTTTTATGTAGCGCCCCTTTGCTATCCCTTGCAATATGTTGGGGTGGCTACCCTAGGTTCTTTATATACTAATATATTATTACTGATATGATAATAGGTATAACCCCTGTGTGTCAATAGTAATGCAACTCCAAACCAGTTTTAAAATTAATAATTACTAAGTTTACTTGAAGATATATTTTAGATATTTACATACAAATGTTAGTAATTGAAACACAAAAAAATAGTACCCGGTTCAAACTCCTTCAGTTCCCAAATATTCAGTTCCTTGTTCAATGAACACAGTAATTCTAAATATTACCCTCTTCAATGTCCTTACCAATAAACTCAAACACTCAATAAACCTAAAGCCGGCAGTTTTATAACTAAACTGAAAATAATCCTCAAATACCGTAGGATGAATCACAATAACGTCGAGTGTCCGTCAGTAGATGCAGGCCTGTAGCGATGCTTGGGAGCGTAGAGACCTAAAACACAATGGCCGCTTCACGCCAATGCGCATTAAACAAACTCACCCCCGCAGAACTGGGCCTCGTCGTCCTCACCGCGGCAACGCTGTGTTGGCGAAGTTGAGTGTGGAAAACGTTGTCCTAGCCAAGCAGGGATGTCTATGGACTTTAGAGTTCGTCGGTCTGGGCCTCGCACGGCAGCCGAGTGGGCCACTCGCTAGTAACAGTCCAGTTAACTCTAATAAACTCGGTGGGTTTGACTAGCTTCCTTCAATGACTTGCAGAAAACGCTTAGCCAAAGTTCACTTTGAAAACGCCACATTAAACACTGAATACATGCAGTCTAAATGTTACAAAATGACTCACTAACCGTGTGTCACTACACATTCACTACAACATGCCCTAAAGTAGTGTTTTACCACTTAATAAACTTCAGTATCGCTGTGCGATTCTAACGTGTCTCTCTCGTTGCTCCTTCTTTGTCCTCTCTCCACTTCCTCATTTCCGCTGACCTCTAACCCTGACGTTGACTGCATCATCATTACAGGTAAGAGATTTATAACAAATGTATTTCTTTTAACATGTGCATGTAACATAATATTCTTGCACTACATCATTAAGAAAATAATATTTAAACAAACAAAATATACATAGCCAGCTTAACATTATGCACATAGCAATACAGTTTTTAAACATGAAATCCCCATACACTTCAATGGTATGAACTTCACAGTATTAACACACTTAACTGTTTTTGAACTTTTTAACCTTTTCAATTCTATTTATTCTAATTATGAGCTTCTTATATTTATACTATTTATTGTACCACTTATTTATTTCTCTAATCATCGCCTTATCCTCATAGGGCTACAGAAGAAAGAATAGAATAGGGGAGGAGAACAGTGGGAGGAAAGGAAGGAAGGGAAGAGGAGAAGAGAAGCAAAGGGAGGGGAAAGATGCTTCCAGCCAGATGCCCTTTAACATGTCTGCTCTCTGCTCTCCCTGAGCTGGGGAGAAAACAGCAATGCAGGTGACCCTAAAGAGCAGCCCAGGACTGAGCTGAAGGCTGCTGATCTCAGGCAGACAAAGGGCTTCTGGACCGCCACACTCATTGTAGTGATTTACTGTCAACCAAACAGATTGCAAATCACAATATTTATGGTTCTGTACCATATTTACGTTGATAGGTAATAACCCTGTCTCCATATCTTTGCCCTCTTGTCACAGTGTGTCCTGACATTGACTACCCCCCCCCCCGCCCCACACACACACACACACACACACACACCTCCACATTCTCTTTCTCTTCTGCCTTCTGACAGTGCTTCACTGTGTGCAGTCGAAGAGCATACTGGGTCTGCTATTAAATCAGAGCAGCTAGCGAGCTGCCTCCATGTCTTTAATAATGCAGTGCCTCCTGATGGGAGTGAATGCACAGCTACCCTGAACCACAGTCACACACGCCAGCCTCCAACCCCTCCACCCTCTTCTCTCTTTGGCGCCCTTTCTCAAGCCCCCTATTTCTCCGTAGTTAAATAAGAGAGAGTTGTGCATGTTTCTCCTCGATAAAGACCATAGGGCTACTGTTTGATACCGTGTGCAGACAGCTGGGTTGAGATCTATGGCTGGTACTGGCTGTTCTGTTCCCTTTCTTGTTTGCTGTAAACCTCCTTTAAGCATTACAGATGGATCTGGGCTATGTGCCGTCAGCCCCTGGCTACCTCCCCTGGCAGACTGCAGAGCTACTGAACTACCAGTATCTGGGTCAATAAATAGTGAGCAAAATACTCCTCAGTTTGTCTCTCCACGTTACTCCTTGTATGCAAAGTTTTAATCAAAGAGCATGTCATTTAGTGTCTAATTGTGTTAGCGCAACAGTGATGCACTGACCAGGCCAGAGATGAGACACTGAGGTTGCAATTAATTTGAGGTTATAATTAAATTTATAAGATCATTGCTGGGATGTTATATTTGTCAAGATCCGTTTCCAAGGTGATGAAAGACACTTTAACTTTAATCTAGTTTTAAACATCTTGATGAACCAGAGGTGTGGCTGTCTGGTTTTGTCTGGTTGATGCAACAGCAACAGACCAGCAACCCCTGTGTGATAATAAACCTTCACACCACCATCTTGCACAAGGAGAAGAAAGGGTTAAGCATAGAATAAGCCCACAGATCTGTGCAATTATAAGCCTACACACCACCATCTTGCACAAGGTTGTAAAATTATCCATGCGTATTAATTATCTCCCCAGCAGACCATGGAACCAAAGCACAAGTGACTTGGCTCATGAATATCTCGTAGGTGTGTTAGTTAGTGAGCAGATCAGGATGGTGGTGGATCAAGAGCCAATCATCCCATGAGTTTTCTGATGATATAGGAGTGGAGTGTGAGAGCAGAAGGATCCTTGGCTGTGGCACAGTCAGGAGTACAAGTGTGGTTTCTACCTCTACTGTCTCCACTACAACCACAGTGAGTGACTTCTTTTCACTCACTCATTCTCTCACTCACTCATTAACTCACTCACTCACTCACTCACTCACTCACTCATTCTCACTCACACACTCACTCACTCACACACTCACTCGCTTATTCTAACTCTCTCACTCACTCACTCACTCATTCTCACTCACACACTCACTCACTCATTCTCACTCACTTACTCACTCATTCTCACTCACTCACTCACTCACTCATTCTCACTCACTCACTCACTCCCTCACTCAGTCATTCTAACTCATTCTCACTCACTCACTCACTCAGTCATTCTAGCTCTTTCACTCACTCATTCTCACTCACTCACTCACTCACTCATTTTCCCTCTCTCACTTTCTCACTCAGTCACTCTGTCACCTATTTCATTCTGTTCCAGGAGATGTAATACTGTAAAGAATTTTTTTAATCTTGAAAGAAATCGATTTATTTGCATGACAATTCCCTTTTTTGTTCTAATAAACTACGTAAGGCAGCAGTATAGCTTTAGCATCAGTTGCCTCAAGTTGTTTTGTATTCTGATTTGACATTGATTTTTGTCTGGATTTGAGCTGTTTGTGTCTGGTGCCACGGTCGTGTCTGGTTTTAGATTCCAGTGTTAATCCCAGGCCACTGGATTCATAAACTTTACAATGCTTTTCAGACGTCAGGTGCAGGAAAATATAGGGTGTGTGTGTGTGCGTGAGAGAGGTGTCTGTGAAACACCCAGTTTTTGCCTTTTCCCTGTCTGCCACACCTTACATCACCACTCTCAGCTCCAGTAACATAAGAGAAGGATTCTACCACTGTGAGTCCCACAAAGGAAGGTGTGTGTGTGTGTGTCTGTGTGTGTGTGTGTCTGGGTGGGGAGTATGAGAGAGAACGTGAATGAATGAATGAATGAGGGTGGTGAGACACATTGCCCCAATGTGTGTGTGTGTGTGTGTGTGTGTGTGTGGGGTGGTTGTGTGTAATTCTCCTGTATGTGTGAGGTGGGGGGGGGGGGGGGATCAGTCAGAGGTCTGCTGTTGTCATGACAGATGAGAGCTGCAATTTAATCCAGCTTAATACAGCAGAAATTTCATTCTGCTCTCTCTCCACCCCCAACATTCT